>JAEQBH010007808.1:0-84077 GCA_016808115.1 Tetrastigma voinierianum | reverse complement strand
GGCCTAGGATATGTAGTTGCAGTGTAGTGCCCGCAGATTGTTCCAAGCGCTTGAAACTGATACCACACAAGCCTGGTATCGAGAGCTAGGCATACGAATACCTAGGAGCTCTGTCAAGTATCCATCACCACTCAGGTGGGTTGGATGTGGAGTATGGTATATGGAAACCTATAGATTGAGGATTCGGGCTTAGCTATAGTATTTGAAGTGTAAGAACATTCCGCTTACCAAGTGTGGTTCGACAAGCTGCTTTAGGTATGAGATTACCTAGGAAATCACGGAACAAAACTAGGACACTACATGCATGTGTTGATGTGTTTCGTGTGATTTGATGAATTGTGTGTTTGGTGTGCACAACTTGTTTCATGTGTGAGATTGTATGTGTGCTTGGTGATTAGCACATGAATGTAGAAAATATTTGAGAAAATATTTTGAGTGGTACAGTGTGTAAAACCGGAAAATGAAAAGAATAAATTTTATAAATTTATTTGGCCTATTAGGTGATGAAAATAATTTTCTAAGTTGGAAAATTGAAGAAAAAATAAAATTTGATAAATTTATTGGGAAGAGGATCAAGAAAATGGAAGAAAATAAATTTTATAAATTTATTTGAGTGGATAAAATTTTTCAGTGGAAAACTGGAAAAAGAAAATAAAATTTATAAATTTATTTGGTTAAGAGGAGGAGAAAATAATTTTTTAAGGTTTTATATGGTGTAAAATTGAAGAAAAGTGAAGAAAATAAATTTTTATGAATTTATTTGATGTATTATGGAAAATGGAAAAAAAAAATTGATTTTAGTGGATTTTTAGAGATTTTTCCAATTTCTGGAAATAAATGAAAAAAAAATTAATTAATTTTTGGGCAAAATCGTTTTTTTGGGCTACTGCCCAAATATATTGAAAAAAAAATTTTTTATTGCAATACGCTTTGTAATACAGGAAGAAGCTTGAAGCGGCTGGAGGTATTGTAATAGAGAACAAAATTTTTGTATTGCAAGGTTGAGATTGTATTGCAACTTAAAGGGCTTGTAGGGTGAGAATTGTATTGCAATAGAGGAGGTAGGCTAGCCATTGTATTGCAAGGAAGGCTTAAAGTAAAGGAAATTGTATTGCAATACAATTTTTGAAATGTAGAGAAGAAGGCTTGAGTAGCTTGAATTGTATTGCAGGAATAGTGTAGGTTGAGTTGCAATACAAAATTGTATTGCAACCTTGGTTGTGTAGTGGCTAGTGATTGTATTAAAAAGAGAATACAAGGAAATTGTATTGCCCCAAACTCGGGGTCCGTTGACTACTCACAACTCGCTAGAACATTTTCGTGGAATGCTCTGTGACCCGACATTTTTCACGAAAATCGGGCAGAGTCTCCTTTGTACGGGGAGCTCTACCCAAATACAATACCTGCAAATACCTGTCCCAAACAGTCCAATATATTCACAATATGAGTAAAACGGCCACTTGGGCCCATAAACAATACTCCTCATACTACAACAACTATATCCAATAGTTTCAAAAGAGTTAATAATTCACTTTATACAACACATATATCAAAAATTAGAGAATTTAATACATGTTTCAAATCATCAAAGCCACACCTGCTTTCTTCTAAGACCACCTCTTATGACGTATTGGCCTCCGCGCATGCTCCCTGTGTACCGTGAAAATAAAGGGGGTCCCACGACGGGTGAGCTAAAGTCAAGAGGAGAATCGCCCCAAGTGGGCTACTCACCACCTAAGGCAAGATACAATGTTCCATTTAAACACACATTCAAGCAAATGCATGATCCTACTTTGAATGTCTACATGACTAACTCGTATCCCGAGTCTCACCGACTTCTCTCACACTCGCCTAAGCCTCGTATGAGAATATTTGTTTTATTAGTGGGCCAACCTTCGATGAATATATATCAATTGGGCCGCTCCGACGATTGATATATATATTATTTGTTTGTGGACTACTCCTCTACGAAGTCATATATCAACTCGGGCGGCCTCCGACGGTTGATATATTATTTAGCGAGGACTATCCATGAATATATATCAACCGGGCCGCCCGACGATTGATATTATTTTGGCTTTGGAATTACCTCCGATAATTAACATTTTAGACTACTCCTCCGAACCATTTTCTAGACTCCATCTCTGCTGCACTAACTCCTATTCTAGGATGTTTCAAGGCATATGGAATGCATGTATGCCAGCCCAATACGTTTAATCACATGCAAACATATCACAACATGAATATATTCAAGATAATATCCAACTACACAATCATGTCATGTAATTAATCAATTTCAAGCATCAAGATTAGCTCACTTGGGCTAATGATCATACACGAGTAATTTAATTTAAATCACTCGATCAAACACATGTTTTCACGAAAATATATTTTCAAAACATTATTCCGGGAATAGTGAAACCCTCGTTTACTATTCCCTAAAATCATGAAACAGCTTGGCTCACCAAGAACCCAAACCACTCGCCATTCCGGCCCACGCATACCATACAACCATTTAATACACAAGTTAGACCAACCCACTCCCAAACAGCTCCCTAACAGCCATGGAGCAACAATGCGTCGCCCATTCTTCCCTCCAAAATTTAACACTTCAGTCCCCATGTTTTAGGCTCGACCAAGCGGCCCATTCCCTACTTTGTAATATAAATTACATGATTTAAAGCAAATATCGACACCTGCTAAATAGCTCACTGATTTTTCTGGCAACACCACATCCCAAAAAACTCCAAACAATTTCACACCCGGTCCCATGTTTTGGGACTGATCAAATCCGCCCTCACGGCCTCAAACTAACCGAAACATCAAAACCCTTAAAAATGGGAATAAACCCAAGTAGGGAGAAAATCCTACCTCTTGAGCTGTCAAACTGCAAACTCGGTCCACGCGTAGTCGCCCTCACAGAACGTTTCCTTCTTGTGTTGAAGACTCGCCAACTACTAGATCTCAAATCTAGAGAGAAGCCCTCTCTCTCTAAAAGCTTCTAAAATGGAGCTACCATCACTCAAAAATGGCTTCCCAATGCTTTTTTGCCATTAAATGAGGAGATGAATCAATATTTGCATTCTGCCTAGTGACTTAAAGTCAAAATTTTAAAATGCCCATTATGTCCCTTTACCAGATTTGATATTCTGCACTATCTCATTGGCCCTATTAACATTTACTCATACCTCAATTTATGGTACATGAGTACATGCCATTCAGGCCTTTTGTCGTGATCGTAAAATCGATGACAGACTCGAGAAGCGATGCCTCGAAAAACGTGCCGACTCCGACTGTCTCTGAAAATTACGAAATTTTACGTATACAAATAGATTTCATGGTGACTATCTCCAACCCGCATAATCCGTTTTTTCATCCGAGATCTAGAGAATTAATTACGGATTTTAATCGTAATACAATTTTGTAATCAAAATTACGATTTTGTTCTATTTTAAATTGGAATTTTTCGTCTTACATTCTCCTCTTTGGTGCTAGAATTTCGTCTCCAAAATTCGTGAACAATCATAATCACTCACATGCATGTGCAACGCAGCATTGTAATTACGATGTAAACTAGTCGCTTAAATGCTAAACGACTAAAACCACGCATCATCCCTTAAACAGCAAGGATAGTAGCCCGCATCGTGTCCTCGTGCTCCAACGCTGACCCCAATGGCGTTGTCGCCATAGTACTTCACTAGCCTCACGGTCTTGCGTCAGAAACCTGATCACGGCTACAAACACGCACCTCATCCCTCCTCAAAGGTCCCATCGTTGTCGTGACCTCAATCCGCCCTCAATCCAATTACATGAGCCGGATCCTCGAGTATGTATACCAGGAGTATGGAGATGTGAAACACCTCGAGGACACCTGACATGCTAGGTGGTAACGCTAATCGGTACGCACAGTGCCTATCCTCTCGAGTATCTCGAAAAGCCCAATAAACCTCGGCGATAGCTTCCCGTGCTTGCCGAACCTGACCACTCCTCTCTTAGGCATCACCTTCAAGAAAACGTGATCACCAACCTCGAACTCTAAGGGTCGACGTCAGACATCATGATATGATAGCTCTTCTACCATTCCTTTGAGCCAGAGAAGACGACGTGATCAAGCCTCACTCAGGTGTCTCTATTCTAATCCGGACTGGAGAAGACTCATGGCCTCCCATACAATGCCTCATATGGTGCCATTCGTACACTCGCCTGATAACTGTTGTTATAGGCGACTCCACTAAGTGCAATTAATCCCACTTATGATCCAGACATGTTCGCAACATGCCCTCTAACACCCATAAGTAATCCATACACACGTAACCCTACACAACCCTTACTTGGTGTGTAAACGCTAACCTCCCCAAGGTCACAATCATTGACAATCCAATGGACCGTCAATCTAGTCCATGTCTTGTATGACATCCATTTACCGAGCCCCCCACTAGCTCAACAACACCTAATGCAATTTCCAAAGGGTATCCAAACCCCGAGTCACCCCCGAATTCTATCACCTCAACTCTCGCCCCACGTGACAATCATGTCCCCGTGTTTTCATCTCGAGTCACCCGAATTCTATCACTCGGACTCCTAAGTCCGTGTGATAACCTGACCAGATGTTTTCATCTCGAGTCACATGACCTCCTACACTTCGAGCCTCTTACATTTCCCCCGATTCATCTATGAGTCTTCATTGACGAGTCCTAAAGACAAACTCACCCCACACTCACCAAGAGTGGTGAATGACCATACCGTGCACCCACACCCGACTCGATGCGATGTTACCGTGCACACGAACGCAATAATTCCATACTGCGACACTCAATCTTGGGTAAAAACCCGGGGTCCACCATGAGTAGAATATGAGAGATTTCTCACTCATAATTCCGACCTATTAGGTCACTCTCACCCTACATCCTAGGGAAGAACATCTATTCCTGGCTTCTCTAAAGGCCTTAACCTCTAAGCTCAAATTCAATGTCATGGTCGAGGCGACAACCGCTAAGGTCTCAATTACTGACAACCCGATGGTTGTCAACTCCATCCAGTACGCTGCTTCTGACACTCAACAACCAATACGGTCTACCACCCTAAGGTCCACTACGCTCGCCGTAACCCCGATCCGTCTCCCACTTCGACCCACACTTTGGCCCCCAGCCTATTTGTGTTGGGCCGAAGTGCTCAGATAGCACCCCGAACAACCAAACTAATAGTTCCTCCGAACCCGCACTAGGGTGTGGAGGAACCCAAATCGTATACCATGTTCTACGCGAATGGGACCTGCATTGTCCGGCGGTCCCAGATCCCTATCTCCGGGCAACCTGCCACTCGGCCCAACCCCGCCCTAGTCCCGAAACTAAAGGTGAAGGTAAGTCTCTCGCCCTTCTCCGAACTCAGCAGCGCCGGATCCTCCCTCTTGTTACCAACCAATCTGTATCCCGAAGTGTCGCGAGATTCTCAGAGCTTCTATACCAGGCCGCCCAACCATGGAGTCCATATCCCGTGAGAGGTGAAATCCTATACCCTCGCCTCGAACGACAACTCAAACACCCCATTCGCATCTCTGTGAATACCCAAACAATCCCAAGAAACTACGATCTCGAAGACGGATGACTGCCCTCCTAACGCATCACCGCCTCAACCTTCTCTAGGTCGTGACTGACACTCCTCGTGCCGACACCACGTGTCCTAAAATCTCACCAAGAAGCCAAAACCTCGAACTTACTCGAACTTCTAACAGCATAACCGATGGTCTCTAACAACCGCAAAACAATCCTCAAGTGATACTCATGCTCCCACTGATCGAGTAGATCAAGATGTCAACTAACAAAGACTAATGCATAAACCGATCTAAATAGGTTGGAATATCCTATGATGAGATCCATGAATGCCGCCGCGCATTCATTAATCCGAAGGGCATCACCGTGAACCTCATAGTGCCCATAACGCGTCCTAACGCCGGCCTTAGGGATATCCATATCCCTAACCTCACCGATGGTAACCGCCATGACGCCTATCTTTAGAGTGACTCCGCACTCCTCTCAACTCGAAGGTCAAATAAATCATCAATCCTTGGTAATAGGTACCGATTCTGGATCATAACCCTGTGCCACTTCCTATAGTCAACGCACACTCGAAGGGTCTTGCCCTTCTTCTTCGCAAATAGAACCGGAGCGCCTCATGGTGAAGTGCCTACCCAATGAACCCCTTGTCCAATGTACCCCGTAGCTAGACACCTCGAGTTCCCGCAACTCAACCTAAGGCCATCCTATGCTGAAATAGCAGAGACTTAGTGAATATACCTCAGTGGCAACTCGATACCCAAGTCCACTACTCAGGATGTAGTCCGTAGCTCATCCGAAAAACATCCACATACCGGCATACTACTCGAGGTAGATCCAAGTCCGACCTCCTCCTAGTCTCTAGGTAAGGCTCGCGAGCCAACCCGCGCTAAACCGGTCCCACACTGACTCATATACCGTCCGGGGCAAATATCGTGGCTTGCCCCACTAAAATACAGCACGAGCACGTCCCGTGTAGGCTGCAATCCTCCCCGCGCCACAAACTGACACAACCCCAGAAACTGTCACTAACGATCCTGCGATGACATCAAACTCGACATGTCCATGATCCTCAGTCCATTGTGAGTAGAGTCCCGAGATCTCCAACAAGTAACCTCGACATATCATCCCTATTCTCGCCCCTAACCCTGTGGAGAACTCATGTACAACGACTCTCCGAGGTCCTAGAGTTCCCGCCCATTTCCACCTTATTCGGCCTCATTCTCTAGCTAGAACGCAGCCTAGCCTTAACCCGGGTCGCTGCCGAGGCACTCCATAGCCCTTAACACTTTCCCCTCGTTTCGCATGAACCAATGGTCTACCACCTGATCTGATCTTTTCCCCCCCGTGAATGCTCTGGAGGATGATACGCCCTAAACCTCCTGTGGTCACTAGATCTTCCCGTCACATGCTATACTAGCTCATATATAGCATCTGGCCGTACCTACAAATTTTCCGCGAAAAGTCCGCCGATCAAATGACCGATTGTGCTCGACTGGAAGGCCCCGTGGACGTTTTCTACGCCCTCGACTTACCAGCCATTTACACGATTAACATGGCAACAAGAGTCATCTAACTTTCATTTCAGTCTGACTAGCAATGCACATGCCAATAGACTTGACAACCATGAATCGACCTCGTCCATTTCTATGGAAAAGCAAATTCCAACCACTTAATTCGTTTTATTCAAATAAAATTTTAGGCTCTTGCTCATTTCATTATCCAAATCCCTAAGGTCGTAATCCCTAACCTTAGCATTCAATTTTCCTATACGCATTACACCATGCATATAATTTCACGCAACTACCGCGCAATCACCATTTCAAATGGTAGTTAAATCCAATACAAGATTCTAAGGCATAAACTACACCCGATACACTAATCATACACATAACTCACATACGTTAATCATTTCACATAGTAAATATTGTTGAGCTTAACAATTTTATTTTCAAAATTTTATTTTTTTTAGTAATTTATTTTTCGAAAATTTTCAAAATTTATTTGATTTTATTTGAATTTAATAAACATTATTTTTTTTTTGAAAAATTTTATTTTACAATGAACACTGTTTCATTTTGGTGACTCAGAAAAACGAGTCAAACGGATCGGTACTCGGTGTACCAGTGCATCGCTCTAAGGCCGCACTTAGCGCCTGTGCCGCGCGCTACGCCGCCGCTTCGCTAGCAAGGCCGCTTTCTGCCTCAAGGCTGCTCGCGCTTTAGTTGTTGCCTACTTCGCGCAGATGCGCTGGCGCCGCGCTTCGTACTCGCTGGGCTTCATAAGGCCAAAGACGCGCTTCGCCGGCGTTTCAAGATGCGCCAGGCGCTTAAAGACGCTTCGCGCATTTCACGCCACATTGGCCGCGGGCGCGCCTTCGCACGCTTTAACACGTACGCTGCCAGCTGCTGCGCGCGCAATCCGCCACCCACGCCGCGCCAACGCCACAACGCCTACCACAACATAGAGATCTACCGCAGTGATGATCTAACCTACGTATCAAATTTTTTTTTTTTTTTCATTATTTATGATAAATATTTTTTTTCCTTATTTCAAAGCTAGTATGAAAACTCACTAAAAATCACAAAATCTATTTCATACTCATATTCAAATAATTTATAAAAATTTATTTAACCCACTTTTTCTTAAATTCCCCTCCCCAATAATTTCATAAAAATTTATTTCATATTTTCTTCAACTTAGAAAATTATTTTCTATCACTTAATAGGCTAACAAATTTATAAAATTTACTCTTTTCCTTTTCTTTTTCCAGTTTTTGTACACTGTACAACTCAAAACATTTTCTAAATATTTTCTACACATCTCCATGTGCTAATCACTTAAGCACACAAACCTACTCATCTTATATACTACATGGCATACACACCATCATTCATGTTATGAGATATTTTTTTTCTTTCACACAACATAATCAATCTCATCACACAACATGCAAGCATACCATTCACACACTCATCAAATCACACAAAACAATATCAACAAACGTGCAAGTAGTGTCCCAGTTTTGTCCCGATTTTCCTAAGCTATAATCCCATGCCTAAACTCAACATCAAACCACACCCCAAAGTGGTGATGTTTTTTTTTTTTTACATTTCCATGGCCTAAACCCAAATTTTCTATCCATAGGTTCCCATAAACCCATACTCCACACCATACCACCCTCGTGGTGATGGGATACCCAAACCCGAGCCCCCAGGTATTCAGATACCTAAGCTCGATACTGCCGTGACGCCCCAAATCCCGGGGGGTCCGCTTGACTCACCCGTCAACCTCGCTGTATATTTCACAGTGGAATGCTCGGGTGACCCGACATTTTTCACGAAAATCGGCGCAGTCTCCTTGTACTCCGGAGCTCTACCTTAAATACAATACCCGCAAATACCCGGTCCCAAACAAATTCAATATATTCACAATATGAGTAAACCATCACCACCCATAAACAATACTCTCATACTACAAACAACTATATCCAATAGTTTCAAAATAGTTAATAATTCACTATACAACACATATATCAAAATTAGAGAATTTAATACATGTTTCAAACTCATCAAAGCCACAACCCGTCTTCTCTTCTAAGACCACCCCAGACGTGGCTGTCTCCGCGCATGCCCCGGTGACCTGTAAAATAAAGGGGGTCCCACGACGGGGTGAGCTAAAGCTCGTGAGGAGAATCGCCCCAAGTGGGCCACTTCACCACCTATGCAGTGCAATGTTCCAATTTAAACACACATTCAAGCAAATGCATGATCCTACTTGAATGTCTGCACGACTAACTCGTATCCCGAGTCCTCATCGACTCTCTCACACTCCTCGCCTAAGCCTCGTATGAATATTTGTTTTATTAGTGGCAACTCATGAATATATATCAATTGGGCCGTCCACGATTGATATATATATTATTTGCTTTGTGGACTACCTTCCGATGAATATATATCAACTCGGGCCGTCCGACGCTGATATATTATTAGCTGTGGATCACCTCCTGGCGAATATACTAACCGGCCGCCCGACGATTGATATATTATTTGGTTTGACTACCCTTCGAGCAATTAACATTTTAGACTACCCTCCGAACCATTTTCTAGACTCATCTCATGCACTAACCTATTCCTAGGATGTTTCAAAGGCATATGGAATGCATGTATGCCGCCCACATGCTCTAATCACATGCAAACATATCAACATGAATATATTCGCATAATATCCTAATCACACCATCATGTCATGTAATTAATCAATTTCCAAGCATCAAGATTAGCTCACTTGGGCCAATGATCATACACGAGCAATTAATTTAAATCACTCGATCAAACACATGTTTTCACGAAAATATATTTTCAAAACATTCCTGAATAGTGAAACCCTGGGCCATTCATTCCCGAAAAATCATTAAAACAGCGGTTCACTCATGAACCCGAAATCCACGGCCATCCCGCCCAATGCATACCACAACCACGAATACACAAGTTAGACCAATCACCCCCAAACAGCTCTGGGTCAATAGAAGTGAGCAAAACACGGTCGCTCCATTCTTCCTCCAAAATTCTAACACTTCGGTCCCATGTTTTAGGCTCCGATCAAGCGCCCATTCCCGGCCTTTGCAATATAAAATTACATGATTTAAAGAATGACGACACCCAAACAGCCCACTGATTTTTCCAAGGGGCCACGCTATCCAAAAAACCCAAACAATTTCCATTAAAATTTTGGCCCATGTTTTCGGGATCGATCAAACGGCCCCCTCACGCCAAACTAACTAAACATCGAAAAACCCTTGTATCGGGAATAAACTCCCGCAGAGGTAACCTTACCCTCTGAGCTTGTCAAAACCCAGTCCCGGGGTCCACGCGCAGTCGTCCGCTGCAGAACGCTTTCCCTTCTTGTAAGCCAAGACCGCCTCAACGGCCAGATCTCTTGCAAATCTGTGAGAAGCCCTCTCTCTCTCTATAAAAGCCTCTTAAAATGGAGCTACTGCATCACTCCAAAATGGCTTCCTAATGCTTTTGGTTGGCTAAATGAGGGAGATGAATCACTATTTGCCACTTGGCCTCTAAAATACTGACTTAAAGTCAAATTCTAAAATGCCCAATATGTCCTTTACTGGGATTTGATATTCAAGACTATCTCGACCGTCCGTTTCATCATTTCTCTCACTCATACCACTTATGGTACATGAGTACAAGAGCGCCCAGGCCTTTTGTCGCATCGAACCGATTTACGCACCCGGTAGTTTACGCTCGAAAAAACGTGCCGACCCGACCGTCTCGTAAAATTACGTAAATTTTACGTGCTAAATAGATTTCATGAGACGCATTCCAACGGTACAACTGCTTTTTCATCCGGAGATTCACTAATTACTGATTTTTAACCGTAATTACAATTTTGTAAATCAAAATTACGATTTTGCCCTTATTTCGTAAATTTGAATTTTTCTGCCCACAGAAAAGGCCTCAAACTTCAACCAAGCTTCAAGTTTTGGGAAACCATTAACCCTTCTTTTCAAAACACCAACCCAAAATTTGCATACCAAACAAAAGAACAAAATTGTTAATTAAATTTTAGAACCTCGATCATATATCGCTTTCCTATGAGATTGAGGTCAAAAAGATTTAAAATGAAAAGTATTTCATTTCCAACGAAATACTAAAAACCCGTAAATTCTACGAATTCATACTCGTAGATACGGAGTCTGTTCAAATATCTCATGTCATGAACCCTGAGGGTAATGACTTTGCTTACTCAAAATGCAAAATTTTGAAAGTCATTAATGAAAAAGATTGGGGTCAAAATATTTTTACCCACAAAAGACTTTCTGAACATTTTGATCATCAAACTTTTGATTTTTATGACTACAAAAATGCTTGGTACCATACTTTCGACGTAGCCAAAACTCATTCTTGGTTTTTTAATCGATGAAAGTTCAAAAAACTTTTCAAATTGGTTTCGTGAATGATGGCTTCTATGGGAGCTAATTCAAATATTTTCTCGTCCCGGAATCACCAAAAAGTTTTGATTACTTTAAATCAAATCGTGAAAGCTTTTTCCCTCCCGAAATAGCTATTCACTTTTCTTTAGCTCTCAATTAAGAATCCCTTGATTCTTTGTTGGGATTCCAGGTACCCATCAATCCCATCCAAGCCCATTCCCTAAGTTTTTGGCTAGGGAATTCAAAATCAAATGGTGGGCCGCTTTCAAAATCTCTGAAGCCCAAAGCTTTGATGCTGTCAAAAAATGGACTGAAGCCCAAAAGCCCAATTTGAAAAAGCCCTCTTCTTCAAAGGCCAAGGTACCTGTTTGGTCCCAACCTTGCCAGCCCAATAACAAGAAACTCATTTCCTTCAAATACAAGCAGGAGGTCCCCACCCCGGCCTACTCCGCGGTGGAGCTCCATCGTCACCCCGTGTCCTTAGATGGTTCTCCTCACTCACTAGATATCCCCCGTCATTGTAGGTTCCTTCGCCTCCGCAAGGATTCGAACCCGTCACCAAGAGCTTAAGGTCCTTAGGGAAGCATCCTCGCACTCAATCGAGCTAAGAGCTGGGCTATAAGGGATTCAGTGATGCTCCACAGATGCCCGATCTCATGAGGCGAGGGACGTGAGCGTGGGGAGGACCCAGTGAGTGAGGGAACACCGGTGTTTTCACCGTGCCCGGGCGGGGACCCTCACAACAAAAGGCGCCTTTATCGTGGGAGGTCCCCACCCCTGTGGCTCTGCCCGCAGCTTGGAGCCCATCACCCCCCTGTGTCCTTAGATGGTTCTCCTCACTATTAGGATATCCCCCCCGCTCACAGGTTTCGCCTCCAAGCAGGATTCGAACCCGTCACCAAGAGCTTAAGGTCCCAGTGGAAGCATCCTCGGCTACCAACCGGAGCTACGCACAGGAGGTCTTCATCGCAGCAGTGGCTGATCAGCCCCGGCCCTAGAGCTCTCTCACTAGAGACACCGCCACTGTAGCCCGCAGGCTAACCCGTCACCAAGAGCTTAAGGTCCTGCGTGGAAGCATCCTCTACCAACCGAGCTTAGTACCGCCTGGTCGTGATGCTTCCCTAAGGACCTTAAGCCTTGCACTGTTCAATTCCAAGTGAGGCGAAAGAAACCCCGTGAGTGTGGGGATATCCTGCTGAGCGAGGAGTAACCATCTAAGGACCCGGTGACGATGGGCTCCACTGCTGCAGGCCCCCGGTGGGGACCTCACATACGCCATGTGGCCTATCTCAAACAAATCCAAGCGTAAGCGACAGACGCTTTCAAAACTCGTCGACTCGCACTGCACGAGATGACAGCCAGCAAGATGCCTCTTCTTCTTTTCCAAAGAAATGAAGACATGTGCTACTCTACTCCCTTCACTCCCTTGGAGTAAGGATGATAAGGAGGATATCAACATCTTCAAAAGCCTTGCCTCGTAGAATGTACAAAGCTCAAAATTCCAAGAACCACCTGATGCTTTCCGACGCATTTAATGAAGAATGGAAAACTGACCCACAAGTGGTGTGTGATAGCATCTAGGATCATTTCTAAACGCTGATGTCAGTCTCCCCACTTTCAAAAGCAAAAGCTCCACTGCGTAAGAAAACAAAATCGGCCGACACAAAAGCAGTGACTCTTCAAAAGCAAGAGACAAGTGACTCTTTCAAAAAAGTATGTGACCCTTCAAAAGTCGCATGATCTAACGTGTGGACGCCAAAGTTTTATTTCAAACTGTAAAAATCTCCTATATATGAGGGGTTGTCTCCCTTAGCTAGGCAGGATAAGCTTAGAGAGATATGAATTTAGAGAGAGAAGCTCCGAGAGTTTGTATCCAACTTTCTTACTAAGCTTTCTGATCAAAAAAGCTTGCATCAAAGTTTGTAAGTTTTCAAAGTTCAATAAATTTCAATTCAAATTTCAATATCGTTTTTTATTTGATTCAAAATTGCATACTGCTTGCATGTTTGTTCAAATATATTCAATCTCTAAATAATATATCAAAGCAGAAACCTCAAACCTCGAACCTAATTAAGTGGTGTTTAAACAGGAAACCCATTGTTACAACGCCGCCGTACTTTTGAAGAAATCAAATTTACTGTTACTCTGCTCAAAATTTTAATATTTACTATTCAAAAATATATATGTTCAAATTGTTTAAGGTCCTGTAGAGAATTGGTATCAGAGCCAAGTTCTGGCAAAATTTTTGATTAATTTTGTATTTGTATTCTTTCAAAATAATTCCGCATTCCCATTATTAGCGTTGGTCAGCCCATCCAAGTGGTCACCGTAAAGCCCCGTGTGTGGTAGGTGGTCCCGTGGTGGTCCCTCTAAAATGTTAGAATCCCACTCATCAGAGAAATGATAGAAATGTCAAATTTCATCAAAAAATTTGTAGGTACTAGTTCAAATACTAGTTCATCCAGGATAGATGAACAATTAAGACAAATACAAGAAAACACCCAACAATTTGAAAACAAACTGCTTCTATAGAAGATCGGGAACAAAAGATATCAAAAATCGGAAATGCCAAACAAAATATTAAAGAACTATACAAAATAGAACTTTGAATTCAAAAAAGATTATAGAATCAAAATCTCTGAAAATACTCATTCAATAGGTTCTGAGACAGAAACTATTGAACTTCTAGATCTTAAGGATCTAGAACAAATTCAAAAAGAAAAATTCAAAATTCTACATATAGGAGCTATCCAGGTAGCAGCCAAACCCTTAACCAGGTTAGGGTTAGACAAACCTATATGTATATGTCTGCGTGATGCAAGACATAACAAATTCCAGGATTCCCTTTTAGGATTAATGAAACAAATAACACATCGCTTGACCTGTATTTCACCTGTTATCCAAATCTAGAGTTAGACTGTATGAATGATAAGAGCATTCATAAAGTCTTAACTCTAAACATTCAAACTCAAAATTATGACATGGATCCTAGGTCAAGAAATATACTTATAGTATACAGGGTATACTACAAAGTAATGACCTCTAGAGTTAATCCAAATTGCCTTTGTCCTCACCAAAGATCAAACATTAATTGGCAAGCAAATGAGAAAATCTACCACTATAATTCCAAACCTATTCCATGGGAATGTTTAACACAATCCTCCGAATGGAATTTCAACAACTCTTAGCTCCAAACCGATTGAACAACCAAAAACTCTTATCCATAATAGAAGATGGACAAGGAATGTTCAAATCTAATTTTGAGCCAAGAAAAGAAAACTTAACAAGATCATATTCTCAAGAAGGTCTTCTAATTCTTATTTAGAAATTAGAACTCCTTCCGTAGATCAAATGTTCACAAACTTAAATCTAGAAGAAGTAGACTATTCATCTACTATTCCGCATTTAAAATATACAAGGACTGAACTAAACATTCAAAACTCTCCGTGATAGTCTCCAACATTTTCAAATGATGTCACTCAAAATGACGAGCCCTCTCACCAACATGATGACAAATTAAAATGTGTTTGAAATAGACAAAGAATACTTGAGAAAAGAAGCAAAATCAAGAACATAAAGAAAAAGAAATGGTTTTTTCAAAAATTATCTAAAGAAACAAAGAGAAATTTAGGAGAACAATGGTATCAAACTATGGAAACAATGTAAATGAATATTCCACGTTCACATTGTGACGCCCCAATCCCGGGTGTCCGTTGACTACCCGTCAACCTCACGGAATCCACGTGTCTCATCGTGGAGGTGACGTACATTGTAAAACCAAATTCATCAGTCTGTGATATCATCCATTCAACACAATTATATATTTTATACAAAAATGATTTATTTACAATTCTGTGTTTAATTACACTTATACAAAAAAAATGGGTTTCTCCAGACTTTATGTAAAGAACAAAATTACAAGATAAGGCCATCTTGGCCAAGCTACCAGAAGCCCCGGGAAGCTCCATCCCTGCTGCCTTCGGTACCTAAAAAAATAGTCCCATCGACCCGGCGATAAAGCCCAAGAGGTGAATTTCCTACTTGACATTCCCCCACCTAAGTGCAATGCAATGGCACATAAACATATTACATGCTAATATATCATCACTCATGCATATATTAACATACTTAATCCATACATCATGTTATTCACTTATAATAATAACATAAACTTAGCTAACATGGGCTAAGGCACTATCCGCTGGTCGTCTTGAACTCGCCCACAACATCACACAAACATGTTATTTTTCTCATGGTAAGAACATGACACCACGCAACCGCAAACACCCAAACAGTCCGTGGATCATCCAAAACACTCTAGTGATTTTCCTAAACTCGGTCCAAAGCTTTGAATCAAACTTCACGGCTATCCTGCGCCAACAAACTCCCATCCATTACATAACCCTTGCTTAAAAGAGTAAAGCAAGTAGGAGAAAAACCCCTGGCCTTTCTGGAGTTTGTCGAAACTCCCCGAAACTGGTAACCACGTGTAGTCCTTGCCGTGGGGAGCAACTTTGCTCCTTGTCTCGTTGGAAGCCAACGGTCCGATAGCCGGGAATTTTAGAGAGAAGGTGGAGCCTCTCTCTCTAAAAACCCTCTCTTCCTCACTCTCCCTTTCTCGGTTGGTCTCTCCCTCTCTCCTTCCCTCTCCCAAACTGATTTGGAAGACTTGGTCAAGAGGAAAGTCCTCTCATCGCCATGTCCATTTCTCATTGACACCTTGATTACCCCCATCCCATCACCCACTTTGAGATATCCCTCTAATGGCATCATGCCATGTGTCACAAGTGAGCCCCACTTGACTCTCAAGTTTGACCCAGATTCGCACCGACACGTGGCGCCTCCGGGCCTCCCAAAACGCGCCAAGTGTCATGCATCCTCCTGCCTCGAAAAACGGAAATCTCGACCGCTCCTAATTCGACCAAATCTCGACGTGGCAACCTAGATTTCGCGAGACGATTCCAACGGTGAATTCCGTTTCATCATCCGAGATCTAGAAAAGTTCCGGATTTTCAACCGAAATTACCATTTTATCCTTCCTTAGAAACATGGATTTTCTCCGGGGGGTCTCACACACATATTTTGATATTTATGTAAAGAACAATCAAATAAAATATCCCTTTCTCAATAAATATGTTCCAAAAGAATGGAAGTCAAATACTACTCGAAAAGAAGATAGTATCAACCCATCCCCTTGGAAGAAATAAAATAAAGGCTCAAGGTGTAGAAATAATAGCCTCTCACCTTTTAAAAAACAAATTGATTCAAAAGAAAGATGAAACAGAATGACAAACCTAAAGATATAAAAAGGCACCAGCAACAAAATACCTACAAATCAAATTTAAATAGGAACACTTTCTACTCAATTAAATAGAATTGAAAGTAAATACTTTACAAAAATTATAAACCTGAAAAGGAAGAAAAGAAGAAAACAAGAAAGTCTTATATTCAAACCAATAAAACCCCTTAAATTAGGAGGTAATAAAAGTAATGATGAATTGATAAGCACTTAATACAAAAATTAGCAGAAATAAAAGATCCCTCTCTTTTCAAAAAACCCAAGTAAACTTCTTAAGTGGATCAGAACAAATTCTATTGTTTTTAAAACTTATTGAAGATATTACTGAACAAGAAGAAGAACAAATAAACAAGTTAAAAACTTGGCATCAAAGATCAAAAAACTTTTATCAAAGGCCTACTCCTCCGCATTTACAATTTGAGGAAAACAACCAAACAAAATAGTTATAATAGCAATGACATCTATTCTTGGAATATAGATGCTCTTTCTGAACATGAAATCTTCATTGTGCTTCGTCAAATGCAAATGGCAGCTACTGCTTATTTGCAAACAGATGATGATTGGAATGCTGTCCAATTAGTCACAGCAGGTTTCAATGGAACATTAAAACTTTGGTGGGAAAACTACTCCAAGTGAAAAGAAAGATTTCATATTTTAAAAGTACAAAATGAGGAAGGAGAACAAAACTCAATTATAAGATTGGTTTATGCTATAAAACTAAACACTTCATAGGTGATCCAAGCATTTATGGAGAAAGAACTTCAAATTTACAAAACTTAAGATGTAGAACACCAAGTGACCTTAAATGGTATTATGATGTGTTCTAGCAACCTTGATGGTAAGAGCTGATGCTAGAGCTTCTTATCGAAGGAAAGACTCTTTACGGTCTTCCTAAGCCTTTCAACGACAAAGAGTTCAAGAAGCCCTTAGAGAAACATGGGAGGAACAACTAATTTGACTTTACCTATGGAGATCCTTACTAAGTACAGTCAAAAGAGAAGGTCTTAAGTTGTGTTCTCAACTTAAACTCCAATATCAAATTAAAAAAGACCTAAAAGCTTCTAAAAAAGATTTAGGTTCTTTTTGTGCTCAATATGGCATTTCGATGCCAATTCCACCTAGTCAAATTTCCAAAAATTCAAAAAACCTTAAACAAAATTCCACAATTTTCATATATAGATTTAGAAGTAACAATGTTATAAATTAAAAAGTACGTTTAATTGTTAGTGTTGTTAATTTTGAGTTTGTAAAACATTTACGTTTTAATTTTATTCACTTTCAAATATTACTTTAAAAATTGAATACCAAAATGATTAATAATATTTTTTTGTTAAATAGTTAAGGTTTTTTTATTACTTTACCTTTAAAAGTTTAACTGTGTGGGTTTTATTTCTATTTTTTTTTAAATTTTAGGTTTATAAAAAATTAAAATATAAAAGTATAAAAATAAGATTAAAATATGAAAATTATTAATATTATAAATAAATTTTATTATGAATAAGAAAAAATATTGCTTTATATTTATTAAAATTACTTATTAATATAGGTAATGTATTGATATATCAAAAGTTGATTTTAATTTTATTCCAATATATTATGTAACACCCCGTCTCAGAGAGTTCCATGTGCATATGATACCGTAGGTGTATAAGAGTACTAAGGTCTTCACATCGAAATATTTGGAGACTAAAATATGAAATGATAAATTTATGGAACCCTAATAATGGGTATTAAACCAAGGGTACAATGCAGTAGTCATTACAAAAGGATATTAAAATCAAAATTTAAGGTGTAGAGGATGGGCCATAGTGAGTTCGAATAAGTTACAATCAGTAATAATTAAGATACAGGTTAATTGCAATTAATGGAAAGTTAATTTAACAAAAGGAGAATTAAAAACCAAAATGTTATTTAGTCTCAAGTTTGCCCTAGCAAACCCGTAGGGTGAGAAAAGAAGAGAGCCAAGAGGAGGAAGGGAAGAGGAAGAAGGAGGAGGAGGAAGAGCAAAGATCAAGGTATGTGTTTGATGTGTTTGCCTTAGTGTATTTTTTGGAATCTTAGGGGCTTGGGTATGGAGATTAGTTCTCTTTGATCTAGTTTCTGAAAAAGAGCACATGAAGCCTTTGAATGGTTAGGGGTTATGTGGGTAAACCCCAATTGATGTAAAGAAAACTTGAATCATCAAATTACATGATGTTTAAAAAGAATTGGTGGACCTTAGGTAGTGTTCTGGATTTTTCACCTAAGGTTTTGGTTTTGAGTTTCCAAAACACCAATCTACATGTTCTCGAGTTGTTTTTAGATGATTTCCAAGTTAGTTTTTGAGGTATTATGAATTATAGAAGTTATATGGAGTGAATTGGCATCAAAAGTGGGAGAAATAACAAAATCTGGGCATTTCGGGTAACTCCTACCGGTACAATAGGAAGTCCTACCGGTAGAACTTTGATTCTGGTCATTTTTGGCCAAGTCCTACCGGTAGAAGTTAAGTCCTACCGGTAGGACTTGTTCTGGTTTTCCTGTTTCGACCAGTTTTCGTATTTCGGCCATAACTTCCTCATTTCTTATCCGATTTGAGTGATTCAAGTGGCTACATAAAATAGACTTCAAGGAGAACAAAACTTAAGAAGTATGAATCGTCTAATTCTTATCCTAAGTGGCCCACCACCTCAAAAGTGGGGCCATGTGCAAGAAAAATTCTGCATCAGCTTGGACATAGAGTAGTCCGGGTTGTTTCAACGCATTCCTGAGTTTCGTGTCTGAATCAAGGATTCCAGTTGAATAGAACCCTTAGCACCTTAAATTTAAAAGAGTATGAAGAGTGTGACTAAGTCTAGAATTACGTTAAGTTATAGATTAATTTGTCGTCGTATTCGCTTGAGTTGTAGGCCAAAGTAAAGGCGGATAAGTGTGGAACGGGTGCTCGCTAAGCAAGCAAAGAGGTGAGTGTTCTAAACTCATTTTTCCAAATACTAGTGTATTATTATTATTATTATTACAAATTGCTTTACACTGGTATTTTATGGTTTTGAATGCAAACCATTTTCAAGAAGCAAGCAATGAGATAAAAGCAAATGGTTTTGAGTTAAACCATTTTTGAAAAACAAGTATTGGTTTTAAATCAGAAACCATACTAAAGGGGCAAGCAAGGTATAATTAAATGGTTTTTGAAAATTAAACCATTTTTGAAGCAAGCAAGCAACTACAAATGGTTTTGAATAATTAAACCATTTTTCAAGCAAGCAAGCTAATATTTCAAAAGTAAAACTATTTCATATACAGATGTTGCCAAGCAGCAGAATGAAAGGTGGTTGTAGTGAGGCGCCATGCCTCTTCCCAAGCTAATGCCAAACTGGTTTGAGGTATCCGGACTGTACTGTGCAAAGCTAGATACTTATAAGATATTGTAGTTGTCCCAGCTCGCAAACTTAGGACATACACCATGCATTTAAAGGAGACCGTGGGTACGTACGTGGCATATAAGGTTATGAGCTCTAACTAAGTATGGTGATGGCGACATCGAGGTCAATAATTCCACCATATTCCCACCGGAAAATGAAAAGGTGACGCGAACAAGGTCCTTCCACCGGCACGGTGGAGTACAAAAGTTCCCGTGTTACTAGTGGCATGTTAAGCAAAAATAGCCCCATTGGTTGATGTTTTATAAGCATGATATGCCGCTTTTGAAAATCAACCATTGTCTCTCTGGCCGCTAAGGCTTCCGAGAGTTTTAAAGCAAACGGTCGAGCTAAGCCCCGCTTAGATTTCAAACGACGCTGAGCCAAGCTCCCGTGGTTTGATTTTCAAAGCATGCTGCTGGAGCCAAGCTCCTGCTTTTATGAAAAAGAATTGAGAAACTTTTAAAGCAAAGGTTTGTGAAAGGTTTTAAGAGACTTTTCAAACAAGATAAAGCAAGCAAGAAAGAAAGTATGAGAAGTTTTATAAACTTCTCAAGAAGCAAGAAATAAGAGTTTTATGCTTTTTGAAGAAAAGCAAACAAAGCTCAAGCAAGTATTAAAAGTTTATAAAACTTAAAAGCAAGCAAGTGAAAAAGAAGCAAGCAAAGAAAAGTTTTGAAAACTTTTAAAGCAAAGCAAAGCAAAGAAAGGCTTCGAAAATAATCAGAAAAGAGAGTTTTGCATTTTGGGATGTTTTCCGGAAAAGAAAAAAACCGCTTATAAAAGATACACTCACCCGAGCCTGCTTTTAGCCTATTATTTTGTATTTTAAAACTATTTTCCAGGTACTGTGTACGCAAGACGCCGGAGCATAATAGGGATTGGTCCTATTATCGCTTTAAGTGTCGTGGTATTAATAATATTTTGTAAGAACATACTTTGAATTTGTATATGGAACATATGTATGTACATAGTTTAGTGTGATGGGAATGTGATGGTATGTCAAGCTGCCATATTTTGATATAGTGTAATTGGATGTATATACAGATTTGAATTTAGATTATATGCCCCAGCCATGTCGCCGAAGTTTTTTCCGTCATAATTTTACCAAATCCTAAGTTATAAATAAAAGAAAATTTTTATAGAGGTTTAAGCAAGCAATACTTACCGCTTCAGGAATTTCTAGTCGCAAAGGTAATCTACCGATTTCTCAGGAGGCTCGCACGCCCGCCGCCAGAGGGTGGGGTGTGTCGTGGTGGTATCGCAGCATAAGTTATGGCAACCATGCATGTTTAAACTTATACATACATATCAAGTGATTCAAAGTATTAAACAGTGATATTTTTGGTAATTACAGCACTATGTCAGGAAGAGGACGTAGAGGTCGTCCTAGGAGAGTAGAGTTCCAGCTAGCTCGAGCGGTCCCGATGTAATTCGAGAGGGACGAGCACGTAGTAGGTTCCACTCACCGCATCTATGAATCACCCTCCCAAAGAAGAAGTCAAAGCAGACCATCTCGCGCCACCAAGGAGCTCAAGTGCCAGAATGTTTACTACAGAGCAAGTGGCAATGTATTGCAATGTGATAGTAGCAATAGCGACCCGACAATAGCCGCAACCTCCACCGCCACCTAGGAGAGGCCATGGAAGAAATCAGGAGGTCATCAGAGAGTACAAACTCGGTGCCAAGCCATATGACTAAGAAATGCCGTGATCCGTGGCGTACTGCTGTGGTTAGACCGAGTAAAATGTGATTTAGTGGTTAAGTGGGCTGCACGGATGAGCAAAGGGTCTTGTTTTCCAGTTTTCTGATGGAAGACAGGGCTAAAGATTGGTGGGATGCCGTAGAAAGAAGGTATCCTGATGGAATAGCATGGGACCAATTCCAACAAGAATTCACTGACCGATTCTTTCCTCAAAGTCATAAGGATTCAAAAATTGAGGAGTTCTTCAAGTTAGAACAGAAGAACATGTCAGTATCCGAGTATGAGAAGAAATTCTCGGAACTAGTTAGATTGGTTCCATACATCTGCTGCATGAAGTCCCGAATGCAAGAGGTTTATCGTGACTACAAAGACTCCGACGTAGTGCATTTACTCGTAGGTCCCTGGTAATAGATTTGGGGACTTAGTTGAGGCCGCTCCGAGAGCCGGGAGCAAAGCACTACAAACCCATGCATCGTATAGACAGGAGCAAGAGTAAGAGGAGTGCACTGTGCACGTCCCAACAAAGCTCGTGACAAGATAAAGAGAAAGAAAAGCAAGAGCAGAGGTTATAGAGGCCGAGTAAGTCAGGAGCTATCTCTATTCAGTGGGATCGCTGAGGCCCCCAGCTTGCTAGCAAAGGATAATTCCGCAGTATTCCTCCCGCTTGTCATACGCGGTCGGGTTTGGCCACCCATGGGGAGTGCAGGAGATTCCGTACGAGGTGTTTCCACCGTGGCCAAGAAGGCTATTTTCCATTAGGAGTGTCCTCACTGACAGGCAGACATCAAGGCACGGCCTAGCTACCCTGGGCACAGACGAGCACACAAAAAGTCGACGGGAAGAGGCTTCCCAAAGTGTAGGGGCCAAAGACAAATTCAGCAGTAGAGGTGGTCGTGGTAGAGAGGTAGAGGCAAAGGCCCCCAGGATACGTGCATGCAGCCCCGCACTCTCAAAGCCGCAGTATATGCCGTGGACTCAAGAAGATGCATTGGCCTCCCGATGTGGTCACGTATTATTTCTATTCTTGAGCATGATGCATATACCTTAGTAGGACTCAGAGCTACGAGATTCATTTGCATCCAAGCCATTCTAGATCGTTCCAGATAGAGACTCCAACCATTAGAGGGTCGAATGAGAGTTTCCTTCCACTGAGATCCATTACTCGCGTACGCAGTAGCCGAGATAGTAGAGTTCCGACTGGGGGACAGAGTTCCTGCTGGATCTTGTAGCTCTAGATATGAGGGACTTCGATGTGGTTCTCGTATGGATTGGTTGTCTCGCCATGTGAGCCAATGCTAGATTGTTATAAAAGGAAGAAAGTTCAACAGCCAGTGGAAAGTGGAGGTAAAGTTCAGGGGATTACGTAGAGAGTTATCTTCCCGTATGACTTCCGCCTGACAAAGACGTAAAAAATGCCGCAGAAAGGATGTCGTGGTTATCTAGCTTATGTGGTGGAGATGTAAAGGGAGGACTATATTGATGATTCCGTTGTTAGAGAGTTCTGTGATGTGTTCCTCGGGATGATATTGGCAGTGTGTTTACTCTTAAAAGAGAAGTGGAGTTCACCATTGATTTGATCCTGTGGATCGAGCCCATTTCATTCCTCCTTATAGGATGGCTCCCGCAGTTAAGGGAGCTTAAGGCTCGCTTAGGAGGAATTGTTGAGTAAGGGATTTATTAGGATCGAGCATATCCCCATGGGGAGCTCCAGCCTCTTCGTGAAAAAGAAAGATGGAGTTTGCGATTGTGTATAGATTATGCGCTTGAACAGTTACTACATCCGCAATCGTGATTCACTCCCTAGAATTGATGAGTTATTTGATCAACTCCAAGGATCTCGAGTATACCCAAGATAGACTTGTGGCTCCGGGTATCATCGCTTGAGAGTTCAGAGAGGATGTACCTAAGACAAAGATTCAGACACGCTACTTCGCATTATGAGTTTGGTGATGCCATTTGGTTTGACTAATGCTCCTAAGAATATTTATGGATTTGATGAACTCGAGTATTCCAAATTTTATTTGGATAGGTTCGTCATAATTTTTACCATGATATCTTAGTGCATTCGGTAGTTCGTGAGAAACATTCGTGAGCACCCGAGGATTGTATTGCACTCAAGGGAGAGCATGCCATATGCCAAGTTGGGCAAGTGTCGCTTTGGCTCGACAAGGTGGCATTCCTTGGTCATGTAATTTCAGAGGTGAGCAGGATCCCTGTAAAATAGAAGCGCGGTAAATTGAAACCACCAAAGAATGTGTCGAGGTCAGAAGTTTCTTGGTTTAGCAGGTACATAAGAAGTTTGTTGAAGGGTTCTCCAAGATAGCAGCCCTACTGACCAAGCTGACAAGAAAAGAGTAAAGATAATACGCAGTTCCGTCAAAAGAAAGTTTGAGAGTTGAAAAGATAGATTGACTTCAAATGCATCTAGCTTTACCTAATGGAAGAGATGGATTTGTGGTTTAGTGATGCTTCCGTGCAAGGCCTTGCTGTGTTTTGATGCAGAATGATAGGGTGATTGCATATGCCCCAGACGCCTAAAGAAGCATGAGGAGAATTACCTTATATTACTGACTTAGAGCTTGCAAAGCAATGTAGGTTTCTGCAATCAAAATATGACATTATTTATATGGTGTTCCTTGTAGGATCTTTACAGGATCATAAAAGTCTTCAATATATTTTCACCCAAAAAGAGTTAAACCTGAGGCAAAGAAGATGGCTTGAGTTGATTAAGGACTACAATCAGACATCGAGTACCTCATCCAGAAAGTTAACGGGTCAGAAAGGTGATGCCTCGAGCAGGCGACCGTGAGAGTCTTTGTCTCATATGAGATCAGGCTACCCACTATTGGTGGATCTGAGAGCTTTAGGGGTGATATTGGAGGTTGAGGATTCAGGAGCCTTGTTAGCCACATTTCATGTTAGGATCATTCCTAGTGGACCGTAGATTCTAAAGAGGCGCCACAGGATCCACGCATGATTGGGTTTAAAGAAGAGATAGAAAAGGGAAAGAAAGCAGAGTTTCAAATCAGGGATGATGGCATGATAGTGAAAGGTCAGAGAATGTGTGTGCCAGAGTATGGCGAACTGAAGAAAGACATTATGGAAGAAGCACATTCATCTGCATATGCTATGCATCCAGGTAGTACCAAGATGTATAGAACTTTGAAAGAACATTACTGTGGAATGGATGAAGAAAGAAATCAAGTGTGTTTCGTTTCCAGCTCTAACCTCGCGCCAGTAAGGCAAAGCATCAGGCCCGCTGTGGAAGATAACTAATTCCCTATTCCAAAGATGGAAATCCAGGAGAAGATCACTATGGATTCAGGATGTGTCTTCCACTCCGACTCGTAGGACAAAGATGATGCTATATGGGTGATAGTAGATCGATTAACAAAGTCTACTCATTTCTACCAGTTAATGTTGAAGATTCTTTAGAAAAGTTGGCCAAGTCAGATGGATGAGATAGTAAGACTTCATGGGGTCTCCAGCTTCGATATGTCGACGAGACCCCTGTGTTCACATCTTAGGAGCTCTTGGCTTTCCATTTCATGTGCAACAAGTAGGTACTCGCTCATTTTAGCACAAGATTTTCATCCCTATTGTGATGGACAAATGTAGAGGACTATTCAGACGTTAGTGATATGCTAAGAGCTTGCAAGATGGAATTCAAAGGAAGTCGGGACACTCACTGGGCATTAATGGAGTTTGCCTACAACAATAGCTATCAATCCAAAGATAGATATGGCTCCACTTTGAGGCACCGATGGCAGAAATGTAGGGACTCCAAGATAGCCGGGATGAGGTTGGTGAGAGAAGACTAGTAGGCTCCCCAACTAGTACATCATCAGAGAAAGTGAAAGTTGTTCGCGATAACTTAAAAGATAGCAAGATAGACAAAAGCTATGCGGATAACCGTCGTAGAGAGACTCAGCTTGAAATAGGTGATAAAGTCTTTTTGAAGATTTCTACCTTGGTGCGTGTGTTGAGATTTGGGGAAACGAGGCAAGCTTAGTCCGAGGTATATTGACCTTATGAGACGCGGAGCAAAGCGGCCAAGATTACGTGATTGAAGTTACCCCGGGTAGTCGTCAAGGATTCAAGGATACTTTCCATGTATCAATGTTGAGGAACATATCCCTGATCCTTCACATGTATTGAGAGAGCAACCAAAGGCGCGAAGGAAAATTTGACCTATGAAGAGACACCGTGCGTATCGTGGATCGCAGCTGAATCGTATTGAGGAACAAGGTGATCCCATTAATTAAAGTCTTAAGTGAAGAATCATGAGAGGGAGGCGCCACTCTGGGAGCTGGGAGCTCCGATGCGCCATCAAGACTTCACTTATTCTCCTGATGAGGTATGTTTCTTTCCTTTCTTTCGAGTTTAGTTTTCATTTCGAGGACTTTAAATGATCCCATGAGGGAGGATTTTGTAAATCTCGTCCCGAGAGTCTACAAGACATGATACCGTAGGGGTGTATAAGAGTACTCAAGTGTCACAATCGAAATATTTGGAGACTAAAATATGAAATGATAAATTATGAACTTTAATAATGGTATTAAACCAAGGGTACAATGGTCATATAAAGGATATTAAAATCAAAATTTAAGGTGTGTAGATGGGCCATAGTGGAAATTGAATAAGTTACAATTGCAATAATTAAAAGATGAGGGTTAATTCGCAATTAATGGAGTTAATTTAACAAAAGGAGAATTAAAAACTAAAATGTTATTTATCTCAAGTTTGCCCTACAAAACCCGTAGTGAGAAAAGAAGAGAGCCAAGAGGAGGAAGTGGAAAGATGTAAGGAGTGAGGAGGAAGAGCAAGATCAAGGTATGTGTTTGATGTTTGCCTTAGTGTATTTTGGAATCTTAGGGCTCGGGTATGGATTAGTTCTCCTTGATCTAGGTTTTGTGCAAAGAGCACATGAAGCCTTTGAATGGTTGGGGTTATGTGCAAACCCCACCGATAAAGAAACTTGGAATCATCAAATTACATGATGTTTAAAAGAATTCAGACCTTTAGTAGTGTTCTTGGATTTTTTCACCTAAGGTTTTGGGTTTTGAGTTTCCAAAACACCAATTCACATGTGTCAGGAGTTGTTTTTAGATGATTTCCAAGTTAGTTTTTGAGGTATTATGAATTATAGAAGTTATATGAGTGAATTGGCATCAAAGTGGAGAAATAACAAAATCTGGGCATTTGCACCCTACCAAGGGCTATTGAAGTCCTACTGGTAGAACTTTGATTCTGGTCATTTTTGGCCAAGTCCTACCTGTAGAAGTTAAGTCCTACCGGTAGGACTTGTTCTGGTTTTCCTGTTTCGACCAGTTTTCGTATTTCGGCCATAACTTCCTCATTTCTTATCCGATTTGAGTGATTCAAGTGGCTACATAAAATAGACTTCAAGGAGAACAAAACTTAAGAAGTATGAATCGTCTAATTTCATCCCAAGAGGCCCAAAACTCACCAAAGTGGGGCCATAAAGAAAAATTCCTGCATCAGCTTTACACATAGAGTAGTCCGGGTTGTTTCGACCGTAATTTGAGTTTCGGTGTCTTTTGAATTGGGTGATTCCAGTTGAATAGAACCCTTAGCACCTTAACTTTAAAAAGAGTATGTAGAAGAGTGTGACTCAAGTCTAGGAAGTACGTTGGTTATGCGATTAATTTGTCGCCGTATTCGCTTTGAGTTGTAGGTTAAAGCAGAAGGCGATAAGTGTGGGAAATCTAAAAGTTCAAGTTAGCAAGCAAAGAGGTGAGTGTTCTAAACTCATTTTTCCAAATACTAGTGTATTATTATTATTATTATTACAAATTGCTTACACTGTATTTTATGGTTTTGAATGCAAACCATTTTCAAGAAGCAAGCAATGAGATAAAGCAAGCAAATGGTTTTGAGAGTTAAACCATTTTTTTGAAAAACAAGTATTGGCTTTAAAATTGTAAAACCATACTAAGCAAGGGCAATTAAATGGTTTTGAAAATTAAACCATTTTTGAAGCAAGCAAGCAAACAAGCAAATGGTTTTGAATAATTAAACCATTTTTCAAGCAAGCAAGCAAATGGTTTCAAAGTGTAAAACCATTTTACAAAGAGCAAGCAAGCAATGAAAGGTTGTGAAAACAAGGCCTTCCCTAGTTTTAAGCAAGCAAACCGGTCAGAGGTATCCCGTACGTGCACGGTGGTGTTAGGATTTCATACATGCATTGTAGTTTTGCCTGGTCGGCAAACTTAGGACATACACCATGCATTTAAAGGAGACTGCACGCATGTAGGGTATATAAGGTTATGAGCTCTAATTAAGTATGGTGATGGCGACATCGAGGTCAATTCCACCATATTCACCAAAATGAAAAAGCGTGACGGGATTAAAGGTCCTTCCACCGCACGTGTGGAGCAATGTGTTCCCCGCGGTTCACTAAGGCATGTTAAGCAAAATAGGCCCCATTGGCTGATGTTTTATAAGCATGATATGCCGCTTTGAAAATCAACCATTGGTTCCCCGCCGCTGCTTCCTGAGAGTTTTAAAGCAAACGGTCGAGCCAAGATCCCGCCTTAGATTTCAAAACGATCGGTGAGCCAAGCTCCCGTGGGTTTTATTTTCAAAGCATGCGGTTGAGCCAAGCTCCCGTTTTTATGAAAAAGTTTTGAGAAACTTTTAAAGCAAAGGTTTGTGAAAGGTTTTAAGAAACTTTTCAAATAAGATAAAGCAAGCAAGAAAGAGAAAGTATGAGAAGTTTTATAAACTTCTAAGCAAGCAAGAAATAAGAGTTTTACAAGCTTTTAAAGAAAAGCAAAACAAAGCTCAAGCAAGTATTAAAAGTTTCATAAACTTTTAAAAGCAAGCAAGTGAAAAAGAAGCAAGCAAAGAAAAGTTTTGAAAACTTTTAAAGCAAGCAAAGCAAAGAAAGGCTTCGAAAATAACTGTAAAAGAGAGTTTTACATTTTTAAGATGTTTTCCGGAAAAGAAAACCGCTTATAAAAGCAGTTACACTCACCGAGCTCTCGCTAGCCTATTATTTTGTATTTTAAAACTATTTTCCGTGCACAGTACTAAAGACTGAGCATAATAGGATTGGTCCTGACATCAGTTTAAGTGCTGTGTATTAATAATATTTTGTAAGAACATACTTTGAATTTGTATATGGAACATATGTATGTACATAGTTTAGTGTGATGGGAATGTGATGGTATGCTGGTTGCCATATTTTGGATATAGTGTAAATTGGATGTATACAGGATTTGGAATTTAGACTATGTGCAGCCGTCATGCTGCCGAAGTTTTTCCGCTGCTAAGATTTTACCAAATCCTAAGTTATAAATAAAAGAAAATTTTTTATAGGAGGTTTAAGCAAGCAATACGGCTTCGCTTCACGAATTTCTAGTCGCAAAGGTAACTACTGGGATTTCGCGGAGGGCTCGCACGCCCGCCAAGAGGGTGGGTGTGTCATTACACAAAAAAAAAATCCAAAAAAAAAATTTGAACACTAATTGAAAAAGAAAAATCAAGCAAGTTCCATTGGGGTGAAAAATAGGAAGAGTGGCATTTGTGGAAGTAGAGATGGCAAATTGGGAGTGCTTGACTTGATGGGGAGATGAACATTTTTGTCTTCACAAAATATGTATCACGCCACTTGATGGTCTATCAAATAAGGGTTCATCTAACCTTCAAAACATAATTTCTCATCATTTTAAGAGTATTGGACATATATAATTTATTTTGAAAATAAAATTATTAAAATAGGGTTAAAAATAAAAATACACAAAATTAGTACATAAATAATAATACCGTAGGCTATTTAATATAATATTGAATTTTTTTATCTTAATGTTGTAGTTATTTATTATAGTATTAAAAATATTTTGAAATTTTAAAATTAATGTCATAACTAATGACTATGATTACGGTATTGACTTAAATTTTTTTAAAAATTCATGATAATTTTTTTATTTTTTTGAAAGAATAGATGATAAATTTTGTATATTAGTTTAAATGTTATTTTCAATTTCAACTTATTTTTGATAAATTCTTTTTTAAATAACCCCAAATATCCGCTCGACCCAATTTTAAAGTGGGAAACAGATATACAAATGTGATGTTAGTGTTACAGCTGGGCAGGGGTTAGGCGGCCACATCCCCTCTCACTTCGGTGTGAATAAAACAATGAGAGCTAATGTCTGTCATGTCAAGGATAGGCATTAACCAATACCAGAATGACACGTGGAATAGAACAGTTCAATCAAAAGACGCTACTTGTGACCTTACAGAGCACACTCTTGTCTACAACACAATCATGCTTCCATTAGTTGCATCTTACAAGGCCATGTCACGTGATCTCTCACATGGCCGATTCCATCTACATCTTTACTATTCCTTTCCTCCAATGTCTTCTTCTTTGCCATCTCGTAATTCCTTTTAGCTTTTAAGAACATTTTTGTTCTAATTCTAACCGTTTGAATTGTTTTGTTTTTGTTTTGTCTCAGGATGTTTCATATGATTCGATTCAACCTACTCTAGTTTTTGTTTTTTGGGGATTAGATTCAATTCATAAATATGATTAATGGTTTATGTTTGGGAATTGGAATTCTTAATTAAAAAAATCGACACCATAAACTCCGCTATGAAAATCCCATTAGAAACTTTAATTTCCATTTTAATATTTTTAAATATGTTTTAGAAATAATTTTTACATAAAGTGTCTTATTTTGTATATATATTTATAGAATTAAATTTTTAAAAATTTTAAAACAAATAATTTTAAAATGTATATTTGAAATAATTTAAAAGTTTTTGTAGATTAAAAATAAAATAAAAATTTTACTATCAAATATATCTTTTATTTTCTTATTTGGAAAAAAACAAAAAGTTATCTTAGAAACGGTTTCACCTACCTACATTTTATCCCAAATTTTAAGTTCAATTTTTTACAATAAATCACATTGACTTATGTTTTAAAAAGCACTATGATCCGTCGATGAAGAGCCAAAATTAATCATGGACCATTAGGATCCTAGACTAGTTAATTAGTGATATAGTCTATTAATAATAATTATTTAAAAGATAAGAAACCACACAAACAAGAGTTTGGTTACTTAATATGCAAGAAAAAACCTTTATTCCTAAAAAGAAATCTATCGATCTAACATGGCAGGATAGAGACGCTTATAGGCCTATTAGCCTCCTTTACTTTCCAAAGGATTTCTAACAGATAGAGATTGCTACACTTGGCCTATTTGTCTCCTCTTTACTCTAATGATTCTAATTATAAAAAAAATAGAATACAATAAGTAGGTGGCTTGGTGTCGCCTGATTGGTTGCTTGTTTGACAAGTAACCCTATAAGGTTAGAATTTTGAGTATATAAATAATAGACCTACTCTTTAGACCTTGATATATTCCCTCTATATGGGTCTTTTACACATACGTGGTGTTCTTTCCTTTAGTTTAGTACTAGGGCGCGCCTACACCTAGATTTGTTTGCAGAATTAGAATAGCTTGAAAGGTTCCACACCAAGAGGTTAGTAAACCCTAAGCCCCGACGACACAAGGTATCACATATCTTATCCAATCATGATCCAAAGCCTGCTATTCATTGATCCCACAATTAGTATCGTGAGCCTGATTGAATCAATGTGTGGTAAACCGAATCATTATATTTTTTACACGTATATTTGATCTAATTAGATATATGACGCCTAGGTTTTATGTTTCATGTTATTTATATTTTATGAATGAATGTTTTATTTGGCCTTAATCCATGGTAGAAATTTGATTGTATTTTTTTTTTTTTATGTAATCTGGAGGCTAATCATAAGATTAGGTATTCCTCATTGATTTATTTATTTATTTATTGGATAATTCTATGTAAATTCGAATTTATTGATAATTATATAATAAGTATCCAAAGTGGAACAACCTGCATGTTATTGTTCATTGTTTTTGTAGATCGGGGTTTTCTCCTGGCTTGGGCATACCAACACCATAATCAGTAGGGGGACACAAAGGAGGGTTAGTGGGAGGAAGAGGGTCATTGGATGATCTCGACACGTTCCACACGTGTCGATAAAGCGGTTGGAGACTAGACTCACGCGCTTGGCTTCCGAGGGTGCATGTGGGCACGTGCTAGCTTGATCGAATCAAATTCCTAGCCGCCTAATCCCTCTTCGATCTACCTCCTTATAAAATTTCGTGTCTGGTCCGTGCGTTGAATGGCGAAGGGATTTTAGTTTTTGGTCGTGACGCTGTCGGGTGTGTAGTCCCGTATCTGGGACTAATTTGACCAAGATAGTTCCTTAAGTGTTGTTCTATCCTCTATAAAATTTCATGATGATTCAAGCTTTCAGGCAAGTGGATCACAACGCATTTTGCTTTTTGATTTTTGGCGATGCGTGGGGGCTTGGGCAGCGTCGACTTGACAAATGTTACAGTTTGGTTCCTCATGTGCAGATATACCTTCCCGCATAATATCGCGATGATCAAAGTTGTGTACGTGATTGTCCACGATTTTGGTGCTTGGCTTATGAGGGGGACTAGTTAAGAGTTTTGTGTTTTTGGGCTTAAAACCCTAGAGAAATCAATTCTAACTTAACTACAATCAAAGAATTTCAAGACCATGGAAAGATGGATTACGTGCTAGATATCAAGTTAGGGGTTCTGCCCTATCAGTTTGTTATTTTTTTCTTCTTCTAGGAAACCATGGATTAAGGCCCATTATTTATTCTTGCTTATAATTGTTTTATATAGATATAACATATGATGTATGCTTGCCATGCTACTTAGAATAGGTGGTGCCATATAATTTCATCATGTGATATATACATATGCATAATGATATTTGCTTTGTCTAGATAATATTATTATGAAGTATTTAGTTGAATTAATAAAATATTGAATGAGTGAAGGTTAAATTAATTTAATTAATTTGAAACCTACGGGCTCCATTAAGGGTCCAATAATAAAATGACATGATCGAATTTTATGGGATTGGAACTAAAATAATTTCAAAATTTTAATAAGATTGTACAACCCAATGTCGATAATACTAAGAAAGATAATTTTGAAATTAAATTAATGGTTACTCATTCAATTTTAGCAACATTAATGTCTAGATATTATTATTATGGAAAACCTAATAAATTAATGTGTAATATTGAATGGTGCATGTTAAAATTAATTTTATTAATTTGAAACATGTGACTCCATTAAGGATCCAATAATAAAATAATTATGTGATGCCTCAACAGATAAACATGATCGGATTTTATGAGATTGGAACTAAAATAATTTCAAATTTTTAATGAGATTGTACGACCCAACGTCGACTATACTAAGATATTAAAGATAATTTAGAAATTAAATTAATGGTTATCACATTCAATTTTAGTAACATTAATGTCTATATAATATTATTATTATTATGGAAAACCTAATAAATTAATGTAAAATATTGAACGGTGCATGTTAAAATTAACTTGAAACATGTGGGCTCCATTAAGGATCCAATAATAAAATGATTATGTGATGCCCCAACGAATAAACATGAGGAATTTTATGGAATTGGATCTAAAATACTTAAAATTTTAATGAGATTAAATACCCAATGTCGACAATACTCATATTTAAAGATAATTTTAAAATTAAATTAATGGTTATTACATTCAATTTTAGTAACATTAATGTCTAGATATTATTGTGACGCCCAAAACCCGGGGTCCGCGTTGACTAATTGTTTAACCTCGTTTAATACAAGTGGAGGCTCAAGTTACCCGACGCCACTTTGTGGAAAATCTGCAGTCTCCCTTTGTACGGAGCCTGACTCCAAACATAAAAACCTCGTATAAACCTGTCCCAATCAACAATATATGCAATATATATATCCAATACGTCACTGGGCCCATCAACCGTGCTCAACACATATATCCACCATATCCAATAGTTTCAAGAGTTCAAATGTTTTACTTTATAAGGCAACATATATTAAAAATACTCCAAATTCTAATACATGTAAATATCATCAAAGCCACACCCGCTTTCTTCTTATCCAACCTCAAGGATCTTAGCGCCTTCACGCACGCTCCCCGTACATGAAAAAGCGGGGATCCCACGACGGTGAGCTAAAGCTCGCAGAGAATCACGGCTGGCTACTCACTACCTAAGTGCAAGCAATTAAACCCCAACCCGATTGAATGTTATAATAGTAGTTTCTAAACCCATTAGAGGTCCAATGATGTAAAATGAGGGTAGATTAGAATTTAGATCGTTCGATCATTTAGACATGAAGTGAATTTTCGAAAATTTTAAATCGAATTGCCCTAAGGAATGAGTTTTCTTATTATATCTCGAATGGAGGGGTTTGCAAAGGAATTTTAGAAGAAATTTCGCCTATGACTTCAACCGATATTTAGAAGAGAATAGGAGATTTAAGGAATAGTGATTCTGACTAGTAAATTCTGTGGCCCTATGCTGAAATTTTTCTTAAATTAAAATAAAATACTAAATGTCCGTAATATATCATAAAGACTAACGAAACTGAAATAAAGTGAAACGGAGTCCGTTTGGATAGTTTCCAGGTGATCCGAACGTAATTCGGGTAATAATACGCTATTATCCGGATTTCCGATTTTAATGATTTTAAATCCGATTTCGATGATTTCAGAGGCTAGAATCCAATGTGAAGGATTTAATTAAAATATTTCATGGTCAATTTGAAGTTTAGACGACCATAGAATATTTTTGATATTTAATTCCAGATAAAAGGTGATAAGGTGAAATCAGATAAAATCTGGCTATAAGGGATATATTTTCTTGTGAGAGCCAATTAAAACCTTTCTTAATGACTAAGTTATGAATAAAATAATAGGTTAATGGATTTCGTGATTCATTAGAATGGACCAATGAGCTTCTTTGGTTCAAGGGAAATTTTGGCAAGTGGGAAAGGGCAATTTTGTCAAGTGTGAAGCAAAATCTAAATTTAAGGGATTAAGTTGGCTCAAAAAGGAGGAGAACCCGTAGGAGAGAAAGGAGAGGGAAGAAAAGAGAGAAAAGAAAGGAGAGAAAGGAGAAGCAAGAAGAAAAAGTGAAGGGCAAAGGTATGAGATGTGATTTTTCTCATTCAAGCTTTCAAGTGATCTTCAAGTGGTAATCAAGGAGAGGAGCCAAAGAAACTCAAGAAACAAGTAGTTTTCATGGTGGAAAGTTAGGTTTGATGTTTTCCATGTTTAATGTCTTAAATTCTGGTATGGATGTTAAATTGATGGTATTTAAGGTTTTAATGGTGCTGAATTTAATATCAATTTTGAGAAAGCCATGGTTTAGGTTAGGGTTTTGACAAAATCAAGTATAAGGGTTAGGGCTTGATAGTGAATTGTGTGTGTTATGTTGAAATGGGTATAATGCATCAGATTTAAGTGTTTAGAGGAAAGAAAATGGAAGAGAAACACATTTTGGTCAATTTTTGGGCAGCAGTCTCGGTATACAGGAAATGTCCTATTTTCTGTTTTAACTAAGCTGGGCATTGGCCAGTAACTTGCTCAATTTTGATCCGATTGAGTGATTTAAGTGGCTATGTAAAATAGACTTGAAGGAGACCAAAACTTAAGAAGAAGGTATCGCCAAATTCTGATCCTAAGTGGCCTGGGTTCACTCAAAGTAGACCATGTGCAAGCCAAATTCTGGTTCAGTTTTTGAACATAGATTAGCCCGGTTATTTGACGAAGTGAGTTTCGTGTCTGAATTGGGGTGATTCCAATTGAATAGAACCCTTAGACCTAGCTTTAAATGAGTATAAGGACATAGTGTCAAAATATGAAGTCAAGACCTCGGAAAAATGAGTAATACAAACTGTCACTAGAAAAATCTAGAATGACTAGCGCATGAAATGCCATAACTTTAGTTTGGATGATCCGACATTTGATTCCAATTCCTAAGTAAAATAGATTCCTAGAGGAATAAGAATATAGGAATGAGTGTTTATGGTGGATTAAATGGAATTATGGTTAATGTGTAATTGTGATTTTCTGAAAAGGTGAAAAGGACTTATCATCGGACGGGAACTGAATTACCGGAAGCAAGCTGGATCGAAAGCTGAACTGAGTGAAAAATGATATTTTGAGAATCGAGTTTTTTAAAAAGTGAATGGTTTAATGTTAAACTGAAAGTTTAATGTAAATTTTTATGTAAATGTTAAGGCATATGGAAATGTTTTATCTTGCATTGTTTTATCTTGCATCAATGCATATATTTATATGTGTATTAAATATGTATGTATGTTAAGGTATTATGAAAGTTTAAAATGTTTAAAGAATGCATATGTGTTTTAATGATAAAGTAAAGTGATTTAAATGTATTTATAAATGTATTTTGAAGAAATGTTTTACTGATGGTTACCCTAAAACCCCTATGATCAAGTATGACTGATATCGCCGTAAGTACTTTAAGCCGTAAGGATTTAGAGGGTAAAGTTATAGGTTACTAATCGAGGGAGGGAAATAGGTGCTCCAGAAAGAATATCCTTACACGATAAAGTACTGCGACTGAACCCTAAGTGCAAAGCGTGAGTTTCCGCAAGAGCGAGTGGTTATGATCGGAATGTGACTGCCCTCGTCACGCACTCTAAACTGTTTCTGCAGTTTATTTCCCGGGTTCCATCGTAAAGAAAGAAAGAAAGAAAGAAAGAAATAAATAAAGAAAGAAAGCTTTACGGTAAAAAATGTTTAAAGCATAAATGGATTTTAAATGCATAAGCATTTATTGAAAGAAAGTTTAAGGCATAAATGTTTAAGGTATAAATGGATTTTAATTGTATAAGTATGTATTATTGCATATAATCGGTAAATGTTATGGAATGAAATGTACACTCACCTGGCCCTTTAAATTATTCTTTCTATACGTTTCAAAAACATTTTCGTGGACTCCAAGACAAAAAGGCCGATAGAGGTCACTCCTGTGCAGTGAGTCGAGCCATTGATGAGACGAAGACTGTGATTTCATTGTATATATAATTTTGCATATTGTTCATGTTGAATATTTTGTTATGCATATATGTATATGTATAAAGTTGAAAAGGAACTACGTGGGCTTTGATCCTCGCTGACGAGAGGTATCGTAGGCGGCCTGGCGTAAGTCCGCCTACCCCAAATGTTTTGATAAAATGTGCATGGAATTTAAGAGGTTTGAATGTTTTGATGATTTGAAGTAAACAAATGTATATGTATGTATATTGTGTTGATTAAGCAGGACGAGTGAAGTCCTAATATGGAAGTATAAAATTGAAGTTTATAGTGTTTTTAAATGCTTTTTTATCGTATTTGTAAATTTGTGAAAGTCCGAAAAACAGAGGAAACTTCGCCACTTCAAAACATGTTTGAAAACAAAAGAAAGAAAAAAAAAATTTATCACTTTGCCTGCATTATTTTCAAAGATATGTTAAGGATTGTAAAGGGGTTCATTCCACTTAGAGTTTTACTTCACTGCTTTAAGGAAAAGTTTCTATATCCATTGAGTGCCTGAGGTCCCCTCAAGCCCATGAGGCAATCCGGCCTGATCCTTCAGCAATGTTCCAATTTAAACAATCTATCCGGGCAAATGCATGATCATACTCTGAATGTCTACATGACCAACTCAGATCCCGAGTCCTCACGACTCTCCTTCACACCTCGCCTAAGCCTTGTATGAGAATTCATTGTGTTATTAAGGCAACTCCTCCGATGAATATATATCAATTGGGCCGCTCTCGACGATTGATATATATTATTTGCTTTGCGGGACTACTCCTCCGATGAATAAATATCAACTGGGCCGCTCCGACGGTTGATATATTATTTGTTTGTGGACTACCCTCCGATGAATAAATATCAACTGGGCCGCTCCGACGGTTGATATATTATTTAGTTTGGACTACCCTCCGATGATTAACATTTTAGACTACCCTCCGAACCTTTTTCTCTCTAGACTTAATTCATGCACTACCCTATAATCCTAGGTGTCCTAAAGGTATATGGAATGCATGTATGCCAGTTCCATTACAGTATAATCACATGCAAATATATAACATGAATATATTTACATAGAAATTAAATCATACAACATGTTATGATTTTATCATTTCACACACACCAAAAATTAGCTTACTTGGGCTAATGTTCAAACACAAGCAATTCGATTCGAATTACTTAACCAAACACATAATTTCACGTATTTACATTCTTAGAACACTATTTCGGGAATAGTAAAACCCTGCTACATTCCTAAAAATCACAAATCTTCTGGCTCACTTAGTGAACCCTGTAGTTTCACGACCATTTCCTGACTCAATCCAATCAATACACACATCAACACACAAAATACATGATTTCACACCAAAATCAAGAAGTGGAGCGTACTAATGCTGCCCATATTTCTCCCAAATAATGATCAATTCCTGGCCCCATGTTTCAGATCGACCAACGGCCCATTCCCGGCCTTTATCATCTCGCAAGTACGCATTTTAATGCCAATTTCCACACAAACAGCCCACTTCCGCCCGGGCAACACGGCCATCCCAAAATCCCAAGAAAATTCCCACAATTCGGTCCCATGTTTCGGGGATCCGATCAAACGCCCTCACAAATCTCAAACTAACCGAAACATCGTGAAAAACTCTTAAAATGGAATAAAACACAAGTAGGAGAAAATCCACCTCTTGGAGTTGTCAAACTCGCAAACCCGTGGGTCCACGCTGTGAGCTCGCCTCCCGCTGCAGAACGTTTTCCCCTCTTTTTCCGTCGAAATCCAACGGTCCGATCACAGTATTTCAGAGAGAAGCCGAGACTCTCTCTCTCTAGAATCACCATTTTTTATCTCCACGCCTACCGCATCTCCACCGGTTTGAAAGTCACGCTTTGGCTTGTTTAAAGCTGAGAGATGAAGATCATTCTCTAATTTGGCATCTAGGCTCATTAACATTCCAAAATTGACATTTATGTCCCTTTCTCGCATTTGATATTCTGGGTGACTACCGCCGTCCATTTTCATCATTTCTACTCATACCACTTATGGTACATGAGTACATGCTATATGTAATGACCCGTACTAAATAATACAAGTTTGAAACGTGGTTTGACCAAGCTTGGATTAAGTTTGACCAAAGTTGACTAGGTTTGACCAAACATTTAGTGGGTTGGACTAAAGTTGACTTTTTTCAAGAATGAATAATTTTGGGTTGACTAAGGCACTACTCTCGTAGGCCCCTGCCGATACGAGTTCATAGACGGGGCGGAACGTCACAACCGACTTACTGATAAAAAAGTTACGACTATTAGAAGTTCAATAGCAGTAATTTTATCGCTGTTCCAAATTCTGTCCGGGATTTTTACCCGAAATTGACCTAAGACTCTATATAAACATAGTTTGGGATTCCAAATGAAACCCTAGCCTCCAAGACACTTTTTGAACCCTAAAAACCAGAGAAAACTCTCCAAACCGGAACACCATTTCACGAGTAGCCACCGCAGCAAAGGGAAGATGGAACCGCACGAGGCACCTCCGCCAACCAACAGCTGCACGCCGCTTAGACCATGAGGTGCACCAAGACCGCAGACAATGCCGTGTGCAGGTAAAAATCTCTCAAGGCCAACCACCTCCGACGGGATCTGGCCGGGCGAACCCGACGGGGCGGTCGCGCACCGTTTTCTCACCTGAGTTTTGTGATTTCCGGCCATTTTTCGGCCACTTCAGGCCACCCCATAGCTCCTTTCCACCATTTTTGGACCTTCTGAACTCATCTACGTGGTCCCTTTTTGCAGATTTCGCACCGTTTGGAAGTTACAACGAAAACGAAATTGGTCGAAGCTTAGATCGTTTTCTCGGGCCACCACAAAGGACTCATCATGTAATGGTACCAATGAATTCCTCGGTCTCTCGGGCTTTCCATTGATATGTGGTTTGTAAATTTTGGATGTCGTTTATTAGTTTTCCATTTTAGGTTGTTTCGAGGTAATTACCGAGAAGCCTGGATCGAAATAGAGTATCAATTGGTCAAATTGGACAAAAATGCTTGTGATGCAAAAAAAAAAATCGATGTTTTTAGGAATTATCAAGGTTCACTTCTCGAGAAATTAGCTTCCGGGTGAAAAGCCCCAATTTTAGGTATCGGGCCTATAGGGCACACTGTGTAATTGGACCTGTCGGAGTCCAATTTGGATGGTTTTTAGTTCTACGCTTATTCTAAGGCCTCGTGGCATCCTAAGGTTGTTGGTTCAGCTTATTAGAGCCTACAAGTAGTTTTATCTATATTTGGCTGTGCACTCACGCCGGCCGTGAGACGATCCTCAGGAGCCAGACTGAGCGTCTGTAGTCAGTGAGTGGTTTATATGCTTTTTAAATGATTTGGGGTATTGTGCGCTGATATATCTATTGTGATTAAATACTTTACATATATACTGCTTTGATCAGATGGTTGGTTGCATTCGAACATGATTTTCTGCTTCATATAAAACAAGTTATCATTTCATGTGAATTTTGTCAACATTTTAACTATTTGAGTTTTATCAGGTTCGTGGATGAGTTTCTGGTGTTTGGATATTTTGGGTACATGGATTGAGGTTGTAAACTATCTTGAAAAACTATTGTAAAAGAAAAGGGGGATCTTGAGATTTTGTGGACCGACTCGATACTCTGCATTGTTGGAAAGGTACATGTGAGAATGAGAACTAGCTTATTAGTTGGCCACGTTGCCGTGAGGTCGGCTTGACCCCGACTCGCGATTAGGCCGGGGCCACGCTGTCGTGGAGGCCTGCTTGACTCTCGACGGGTTTATTAGCTGCCACATTGCCGTGAGGCTCAGCTTGATTCCGACGCTTGGTATTCCGGGCTTGCCACGCAGAATGCGGAGGTCGGGTTTGACCCGACGGCTTGGTATTCTCGGGTTTGCCACTTAACGTGAGGTCGGTTTGACCCACTTCCGCTTGGTATTCGCCAGTTTGCCACAGAACGTTGAGGTCGGCCTGACCCGACGGTTTGGTATTCGGCTCAATTATGGACGTTGAGGTCAGGTTTGACCCGACGGCCTGGTATTCTCGGGTTTGCCACTGCGACGGAGGTCGGTTTACATCCGACGGTTTAGATGAGTACATGGTACTATGACAACGCGTTGGTTTTGGTATGGATCACATGATTTTCTAAATGTGGTATAACTATTTTAATACTATGGTTTTGTGCATTTCATGGTTATTTTTATCACTTGATGACTATACATGTTTTGTGCTTACTTTATGTTGTGTACAGCCTGCATTATGTTTTCTTAACATTGGGACGACTAATCTGTTGGAGCATGATCTCGCATATGTTGGACTCTGGGGGTAAAAGTCGGGTTTTGTGAAATGTTTCTAAACTGGGAACTTTACAAAGAGTGGAACGGAAGGTTTTGAGAGGAGAACTATTGAAATATATAAAAATGTTATTTTTCTCCTTATAAACTATGCCACTAACGAGATTTATTATCTCACATTATTGTTTTAAACTGCTCCCTAGGTCCGCATACCAGAGGTGGCCTATTCGCGCCGCATTTGACGTCGCTCCTCTCCGCCACAAATTGCCGTACTCTATCACATTTATCTATTCCGAAGCCTGCTGTATCGACTTATTCATTTTTACTTGTACCCTCTAAATCCACGGTATTTCCTTAGAACGCTCCTACATTAATATTAAACTCATTGAGTTCCTTTTATGTATGATGTGGCTACGACCTTACCCTCGATAGGCCTGCCACGTGTGGATTTATTTTATATATTTGAGGTATTATAGTGTCAAGCAGTGTTTACTTTCTCTTTAGGTGGGGCCCCTTGTGCATTCCCTAGAGATTGTACAATGGGACTCCACTAGGCGGACTACCCGGGTACCTCCCGGAAGGGTATCCTGGTCGGGTCCTCGTCAAATTGGTATCGTAGCCTAGGTTCCCGACTCCTTTGGGTTGTACACATCGTGCAACTCATCCGCTGTTTTGTATAATTCCTTCCTAACCTTATCCTTGAAATTGATTATGTTCCCATTTATTCTTGGAATATGTCTTTCTTCCGTATGGCACTTAGAGGTTGTGTATGATTCACGTAAAGTTGAACAAGGCCTCTTCGTAATCCAATATCCTTGCCCCTAGATGACCTATTTTGATCAACCTGTGGTGCAAGAGTGTTCTTTAAGATTGGCTTGAGGTCAGGGTACCATCAATTAAGGATTAGGGAGTCAAACATTCCCAAGACGGGATTCAAGACGAGATATGGGCGTTATGAGTTTCTAGTGATGTCTTTCGGACTCACCAATGCCCCAGCAGCTTTCATGGATTTAATGAACCGTGTAAGACCCGAGAAATTTCAATTTCTGGAATAAGGGCAAATCGTGAATTTCGACATAAAATTGTATTTCGACAAAATCCGTGAATTTATTCTCTAGATCTCAGATGACAAAACGGATTTCACCGTTGGAATCGTCTCGAAAAATCTAGTTAGTACGTAAAATTTCGTAATTTTCCGAGACAGTCGGAATTTACACGTTTTTCGAGGCATCGCGGTTCGGGTGCCGTAAATTGATTTTCGATGCGACGAAAGGCACATATAGCATGTACTCATGTACCATAAGTGGTATGAGCAGGTAAAACGACAAAATACGTCCGCACGGGCCAATATCAAATCTTTAAATGAGATGATGTTCGGCATTTTGGAATTTGATTTAAATCATAAAATGCCAAAATAGCCAATAGTGCATCTTCTCCTTAAATGAACCAAAGCAAAAACGTGGGGGAGCAATTTGAAGATCCAGTAGCTGCCATTGTTAGAGAGCTTCTAGAGAGAGAGGGTGCTTTCTCTCTAGAACACGCGATCTGACCGCTGATTTTCGACGAGCAAGAAGGGAAACGTTTCTACGCAGAGCAAAGCACAAAGGAATCCCGGTTTGAGAGTTTTTGACAACTCCAAGAGGTGGTGTGGATTTTCTCCTACTTGCGTTTATTCCATTTTAAGGGTTTTTCCATGCTTCGTTTGGCTCGGGGGCCATTAGGCTTATTCGGTCCCAAACATTGGGACCGAATTAAGGTAAAATTTTGAGTTCAAAATGGCAGCCCGCGGCTGCTCCATGACTGAAAAGGGTGTAAAAGGGTTTTATTGGGGTGTAAATCATGCTTTCGATTGAATTTCGGGGCCTGAATGGCCATGAATTTCGTTCACTAAGTGAACCGTTGATTAGTGATCTTTCTCGAATAGTAACCGAGGGTTTCACTATTCCTGAAACAATATTCAAGAATATATTTTCGTAAAATTATGTGTTTGGTTAAGTAATTCGAATCGAATTGCTTGTGTTTGAACATTAGCCCAAGTGAGCTAATTTTGGTGTTTGAAATGCTAATTTCATAACATGTTGTATGATATATTTTTTTATGTAAATATATTCATGTATATATATTTGCATGTGGTATAGATCAGACGGGAATCCCAGATACATGCATTCCATACGCACCGACACCCTGTGATTTGTGGAGCGAAAGCATGAGACAAGCTCCAGAGAAAAGGTTCGAGGGTTGTCTAATAATGTAAATGATCTGAGGGTAGTTCTAAATCTAAATAATATATCAACCGGCCGGAGCGGCCCAGCTTGATATATATTCATCGGAGGGTAGTCCACAAACAAATAATATATACTCAATCGCTCTGAAATGCCCAATTGATATATATTTATCTGGAGGGTTAAGTCCATTAATAATATAATAATTCTCATACGAGGTTTAGAAGGAGTGAGAGAGTCGGCGAGGACTGATCCAGTTGGTCATGTAGACATTCAAGCAGACTACGCTTACTTAAGATCGTGTGGTGGTTTTTTTTTTTTATTTTCGGAACATTGCACTGCACTTAGGTGGTGAGTGTTTCACTTAGGGCGATTCTACCGAAATAGCTCACCCCGTCGTGGGACCCCCTTTATTTTACAGGTACAGGGAGCGTGCGAGGGGACGGCTCGTCCTAGAGACTGAGATTAGAAGAAAAGCCGGATTGTGGCTTGGCTTGACGATATCTGCATGTATTAGAATTTTTCTAATTTTAATATATGTTGTATAAGAATAAATTATTAACTCCTTTAAACTATCGATATAGTTGTTGCGGTAGTATGATGAGTATTGTTTATGGGCCCAAGTGGCCGTCTTATTCATATTGTGAATATATTGGACTTGCCGGGATGTATCAGGTGTTATGTATTTGGGTAGAGCTCCCCAGACAAAAGGAGACTCTGCCCGATTGAAAATGTCGGGTCACTCGACATTCACGAAAAGTATTCCGCGGTTGATAGTCACACTCGGTTTTCGGGGGTGTCAACCGGTCTTCCGTCCATACTTAGATCGGATTGTCATTGTCTTCATCGACGATATCTAGTGTACTCGAGAAGCGAGTTGGAACATGAGAGACATTTGGGTTTGGTGTTACAGACTTTAAGGCAATACTAGTTGTATGCCAAGTTCAGCAAATGAGAATTTTGGTTGGGCCGAGTGGGGTTCTCGGACATGTAGTTTATGCTGATGGCATTCATGTGGATCCTCAGAAAATAGAAGCAGTGGCAAATTGGGAGCAACCAACTACGATGATGTGGCGCGAGTTCCTGTGATTAGCGGGTATTACCGCAGTTCATAGAAGGGTTCTCAAGAATAGCGGCGACCATCAGTCGTTTGACAGATAGACTGTTTCAAAATATGAAGGTCGTTGGTTTGATTCTCAGAATTCATTTTTCTAGTACTTATTGGGGAATTTCCTAACCCTAGATTTGAAGGATATGGGGAGGTAAGACCCTAATCCTTGGTTATTGTGTAAGGATTTGAGGTGATTTTGTATAGAGGGATACGATTCATGGATTACTCTCTTTTTGGAAGTTAGGATTTCATCCTAACCTTAGATTGGTTGAGTGATAAGTTGGAAAAGCCCTAGATTCTTATTTAAGATGTGTTTTGGAAGATGTCTGCTGAATAGAGGGTTTGATGTGTTTGAGTATCAGATTGATTTGGTTGAAACTTATGGAAAAGAGTGGGGAAAATCATAAATTCTTGCATCTTTGTGGGCTGGATTTTTCTGTTATGGCCAGTGTTAGTATTTTGGCCATAACTTGATCATTTTTGCTCCAAACTGGGTGATCCCAGTTGAAAAAGAACCCTTAGCACTTTATCTTCAAATGAGTAATATGGAGATAGGAGTACAAGAGGTGTTTTGTAAGCGAGCGCGCGGTTTGTAACCTCTAATAATGAGTGTTAAATGTTGATCCTAGTAAGTGTAAGAGAGAGTGCACTTGGGGGATCAAGGTTTATGTTGGAAGGTATAAGAATATACGTGAGTCGAGTGGTGATAAGTAATAGACCACTTGAGTAATTTTTACATGACACGGATTGTGAGAGGCTAAGGAATCTTATGACTTGTTATTTGCAGATCCTTGGAGTAGTCTCGGGTTTTGACTTCCTTGGGAGACTTGCGGATTTTGAATCCAAGGAAGGTAGGGGATCTTATAACCTTCTCTCCTCGCGTGTACTCGTGGTTTGATAAGCTGTGGGAATTTTGTACCATTCGTGCTTTGACTGTGTGATTTTAAGAAGTATATATAATGCATATTTTTATATATGGAAATCTTGAATTAATTGGTACATGATGTTTTTAAATATCCATGTGGTTGAATGCTTGGTGAAATTGTTTAAAGCATGACATGGGTATGAGGAATGTGTGAGAGTCCGATCGATGTAATGGACATTGTGACGATGACTAGTCCTGGGCTGTAATCCTGCAAAGGTCATAGATATATGGGATGTGGGCATATCTCGTGGTAAGTCCCAACAATTTGTCATTATTCGTGATGATTGGCTAGTCCCCTATGAAAGCTCGAAAGAATCACCGATGAGGCTGAGATGGTGGTAGTATTGCATTTATGTACTTCCATCATCAACCTAATATATGTGAAATGCCTTAAGTGTTTTGAGATATCTTGGAATTATGTATAATTGAAATGTTTATGAGCATGGCTGCATTAGGGGATCTACTCACTGAGTTGCCGAACTCATCCCCCATTATTTCCTCCACCTTAGATTCTACACGAGACCACCACATGACATGAAAAAGCTTGACCTCGTAGGGTTTTTGAGGGATGAGTACATTTCCCTTCTGTATGTCAACCTTAGCTTGTCAGGTTGAGCATACGTTTTGATGAATATTTAAGTGTTATGTGGATATTCTAAAGGATCTTGAGTTTGAGGTCGAGGATCGAGTATTCTTAAAACTCTCTCCTTGAAGGGTGGTACGCTTTTGGGAAGCGAGGAAAAGCTAAATCCGCTACATAGGACCTTTGAGATTGTTGGAGAGGGATAGGTCCTGTGGCCTATAGGATTTGACTTGCCTGAGGAGTTTTCTTGAGTCCATAATGTGTTCCACATTCCATGCTAATGCAAGTATATTCCGCATTCCTCACATGTGTTGGAGACACCGTAGATTGAGTCAAGGATGACTTTATCCATGCAGGAGCAATGAAGGCAGACTGTTGGTGGAAGAGTAATGAGTTTAGCAACAAGACCATATCCTTAGTGAAAGCCATTTGGAGAAACCACCTAGTCGAGGGAGCCACTCGAGCGGAGACCGGGGACATGAGCGTGATCCTCATCTCTTCCATACACAGTACGAATTTCAGGACGAATTTCATATGGGGTAGGATCAGAATGACCCGCACTAAATAATAAAAGTTTGAAACGTGTTTGGACTGCTTCTTGATTAAGTTTGACCAAAGTTGACTAGGTTTGACTAACACTTAGTGGGCTGACCAAAGTTGACTTTTTCAAGAATGAATAATTTTGGGGCTGATTTAAGGCAATATTCTCGTAGGCCTCGTCGATACGAGTCCATGACGGCTTTAACGTCACAATCCGACTTACTGATAAAAAGTTAATACGACTATTATGAAGTTCAAATAAGAGCACTTATCGTTCAAATTCTGTCCGGGATTTTTACCCGAAATCGACCCTAGACCCTATATAAACATAGTTTGGGATTCCAAATGAAACCCTAGCCTCCAAGACACTCTTTGAACCCCAAAAACCTAAGAGAAAACTCTCCAAAAACCGGAACACCATTCAATGAGTAGCCACCGCGCGCCGTGGAAGATGGAATCCGCACGAGGCACCTCCGCCAACTAACAAATTACACGCGCCGTATCATGAGGTATGCCACCACGATCGATGCCGTCGTAAAATTTCATCGCAACCGTCACGGACGCAGTGATCCGCCTGGCGAACCCGACGGCTACCGCACCGCTTTCTCACCGAATTTTGTGATTTCCTGGCCATCTTCCGGCTAATTTCCAGGCCAAATTTTACAGCTCCTTCCACCATTTTGACCTTCTAAAACTCATCTACGTGGTCCTTGGGTGATTTCGCGACCGCTTGGAAGTTACAACGAAAACGAAATTGGTCGGCTTGGGATCGGGTTTTCCGCCACTCACGCCACCACAGCGACCGTTAGACCAAGGTAATGGTACCACGAATTCTCGTTTCGGGCTTTCCATTGATATGTGGTTTGTAAATTTTGACGTCGCTATTAGTTTTCCATTTTTAGGTTGTTTCGTAATTACGAGAAGTCGGAACTCGAAATAGAGTATCAATTGGTCAAATTGACAAAATTGAAGTTGTAGCTAGTGAAATTGATGTTTTTAGGAATTATTGACGGTTCACCTCGAGAAATTAGCTTCCGGTGAAAAAGCCCCAATTTTAGGTATCTGCCCATAGGGGCACACTGTAATTGACTCACAGTCTGAGTCCAATTTGGATGGTTTCTTAGTTCTAACAGTTATTCTAAGGCCTTCGGGGCATCCTAAGGTTGTTGGTTCAGTTATTAGAGCCTAAGGTAGTTTTATCTATATTACAGGCACTCACGGTCGGAGACGATCCTCAGGGAGCTCTGGACTGAGCGCCTATAGTCTCATGAGCGGTTTATATGTTTTTAAATGATTTTGGGTGTCAGGTTGATATATCTATTGTGATTAAATACTTTACTATATATATTGTTTGATCGATGGTTGGGTTGCACTTAACATGATTTTCGGTTTCATATAAAACAAGCACATTTCATGTGAATTTTGTCAAACATTTTAACTATTTGAAAGTTTTACTGTTCGTGGATGTGAGTTTCAGTGGTGTTTGGATATTTTGGGTACATGGATTGAGGTTGTAAACTATCTTGAAAAACTATTGTAAAAGAAAAAGGGGGGATCTTGAGATTTTGTGGACTGACTCTGATACGGTATTGTTGGAAAGGTACATGTGAGAATGAGAACGGTTTATTAGTTGCCATAGCCGTCGAGGCCCGCTTCGACCCCGACGGCTTATTAGCTGGGCTACCGTTGTCGTGAGGCCTGGCTTGACCTCGACGGTTTATTAGTTGCCACATTGCCGTGAGGTCGGCTCTGATCTCGACGGCTTCAAGCCTGGTCAAGCCACGGTAACGTTGAGGCCTGCTTGACCCGAGGTTTGGTATTCTAGGCTCTGCCACTCTGCAACGCCGAGGCTCCGCCTTCTCAATCACTTGCCTGCATTCCGGCTTGCCACGCAGAACGCGGAGGCCTGCTCTAATCTCGACGGTTTGGTATTCTTGGCTTGCCACGGACGTGGAGGTCGGCTTACCCGACGGCAGCAGATGAGTACATGGTACTGGTGATAACGCTGGTTTATGTGGTGGTATGGACGCTAGTTGATTTTCTAAATGTGGTATAACCATTTTAATACTCATGGTTTCGTGCATTCATGTTATTAATACTTCTGATGACTATATATGTTTAGTTTATTTTATGTTGTGTACAAATTCAGATTATGCTTTCTTAACATTGGGACGGCTAATTTGTTGAGCATGATCTGCATATGTTGGATCAGGGGTAAAAAGTTGGTTTTTTGTGAAATGTTTAAACTGAAACTTTACAAAGAGTGAACGGAAGGTTTTGAGAGAGGAGGAACCATTGGAAATATAAAATGTTATTTTTTCTCCTCATAAACTATGCCACTCACTGAGATTTATTATCTCACATTGTTGTTTTAAATCTGTTCCCTAGGTCCGCATGTATCAGAGGGTCTATTCGCGCCGCATTTGACGCGCCTCTCCGCCACAAATTTGCCGTACTTCATCACATTTATCTATCTCTCGAGTTTGTTGTATCGACTTTATTCATTTCCTTACTTGTACCCCTAAATCCAATGGTATATTCTTAGAACGCCTCGACATTAAATATTAAACTCATTGAGTTCCTTTTATGTGTGATGTGGTTATGACTCACCCTTGGATAGGCCTGGTCAGATTTATCTATATATTTGAGGTATTATAGTGTCACAGGTGTTTACTTCTCTTTAGTAAATACCTTGTGCATTCCCTAGAGATTGTACAATGGGATTCCATTAGGGCTGATTCACCCGGTACCCCGGGAAGGGTATCCGGTCGGTCCCTGTCACTTATATGCGCCTTCTGTCAGCTCAAAATCGATTACTTCCGCACCAAACGCGATGCCTCGAAAAACGTGTCGACCAATCGCCCCCAAAGAAATTAAGTAAATTTACGCGCTAATCCACTTCGCGAGACGATTCCAACGGTGCAATCCGCTTCGCTATCTCGAGATCTAGGAAATTAATTATGGATTTTGGAGCGTAATTATAATTCTTTGTAAATCAAAATTACGATTTTGCCCTTATTCCACTTGGAATTTCGGGTCTTACATTCTCACCTTCCTTAAAAGAATTTCGTCCCGAAATTCAAGGCAATCATATCACTCACAACACGTAACCCTACACAACCCTGTTTTGGTGTGTAACCGCAACCTCTCCAAGGTCACAAGCATCGATAATCCAAATGGACAAATAATCAATCCATGCCATGCATGAGATCCATTTACCGAGCCTCTGCCAGCTCAACAACACCCAAATGCAATTTCCAAAGGGTATCCAAACCTCGAGTCATCCCGACTTAATACCAAACTCTCAATCTACATGATAACCTTGTCCCCGGTGTTTTCATCTCGTACCATAACTTCTACTTTATACTTTGAATCTCTTATATTTCCTCGATTCAACTATGAGCGTCTTTATTGTGACGTAAATTCCTAAAGACAACTCAACCCGCTGGCCACCAAGAGTAGTGAATGACTACATCGCGGCACCCACACCCGACTCGACGGGATGTTACCGTGCATACGAACGCAATGATGTCATACTGTGACAACCAATCCCGGCTCCACCATGAGCAGAATCTCAGAGATCTCTCACTCATAATCTCGACCTATCGGGGCTCGACTCTACCCTTCACCTAGGGAAGAACATCCATATCATTTCCAAAGGCCTTAACCTCTAAGCCCAAATCCAATGTCGTGTTGAGTATGACAACCCTACTTAGGGCCTTACCACATCACAACCAATGGTTGTCAACTCATCCATGTCAAACCCGACATCAACAACCAATAGGTCTACCCCTAAGGTCCACAACGCCTCCACAAGGCAACTCCTCGGGATCCGTCCCTGACTTCGACCACACTCCGCCCTCCGCCTAGCTGTGCATCACTGGAGTGCTTTGTATGGCACCTCGGGGACCGAAACCGGGTTCCTCTTAACCCCATTGTGGTGTGGAGGAATGAACTCGTATACTCATGTCCTATGGCTAATCGGATCGGCAGATTGTCCCAAAGTCTCGGGATCCCCGTCTCTAGGGCAATCCCAGCCACTTCGTGCTCCAACCCGGCCCTAGTCCCGAAACCAGTGCAGCTGAAGCCCCCGCCTCTCCCCGAACCAGGAGAAAGCCGATCCTCCTCCGCTACTACCAACACCCGTATCCCGAAAGGTTCCACTATCCTAATCTCTCTCTATGGTCAAGGCCGCCCCAACCATGGAGTCCATGTCCCATAGGTGAAGTCCTACGATCCTATCCCGAATGGACAACTTCAATCCATCCTCGAATCTCCTGCAATACCCGTACCTAATCCCCAAGAAACCACGTATCTCGAAGATTGACATTCGGCCTCTCACAACACATCACCCGCCTCAACCTTTCTAGTCGACCACACTCTCATGGTGTGCCGACACCACGTGTCCCAAAAAATCTCCCCTCAGTAAGCCAAAACTCGCACTTAATCGAACTTGGTATAGCAAATTGATGGTCTTCAACAACCTGTAACACAATCCTCAAGTGATACTCATGCCCCACTGACTAAGACCCGAGAAATTCCAATTTCGGAATAGTAAGCAAAATCGTACCTTTTGATTACAAAATTGTAATTATGGTTAAAAATTCAATAATTCTCTAGATTCGATGACGAAACGGATTGCACCAAGTGGAATCGTCTCGAAATCTAGTTAGCACGTAAAATTTCGTAATTTTCCGAGATGCCTAATTTACACGCTGAGGCATCGATTTCAAAAGGCCAGAATCAGGTTTTCGATGCGACTAAAGCCACATATAATATGTACTCATGTACCATAAGTGGTGCGAGTAGAAAAGTGATGAAAAATGGATGGCCGAGGTAGTGCCTAATATCAAATCCTAAGAAAGGGGAGGGACGAATTGTCATTTTGGAATATGATTTTAAGTCACTAGAAGACGAAATTCTCAATAGTGCTTTATCTCCTTCATTTAATCAAAGACAAAACGTGGGAGGTCATTTTGGGGGATCCAGTGGCTGGTTTTTTGAGAGGGTTTTAGAAAGAGAGGGTGCTTCTCTCTAAGATCCCTGATGATCGACCGCCGATTTCGACGGTTGAAGAAGTAAAACGCTCTACGCCGAGCAGTTACTACGACCCCGGATTTACGAGTTTTGACAAACTCCAAGAGGCAGGTGATTTTCCTACTAAGGCTTTTATTCCCATTTTTAAGGGTTTTTCGATTGCTTTCTAAGTGGCTTGAGGCCAGTCGCTAGGTTGAGCTGACGGCCCCAAACATGGGACCGAACTTGTGGAAATTCTTGAGATTTTCTTGATGGCCGTGGATCGCCCAGAAATTAGCTGTTTGGGTCTTTTTAAATTCCAAAATTGTATGCTTTAAATCATGTATTTATAGGAAAAAGGCTCGTGAGCCGTTGATCTTGGCCCTGAAAACATGGGACCTAATTATGGAAAATTGAGACTTTTGACACCAAGGAACTCCGTAAACCGGTAGTGGGTCAGGGTGTTGGAATTTATTGAATAAATTCTATTTTGGTGAGTAGGAGACCGGAAATGGGAATGGAAATCGGCTCCACCAAGAGGAACCGATAGAAGTGTGTGGCGTCTTCGTGGACAGCCCACTGTTGCTTTGGGACCTGTAAAAACAGTCCCGGTTTGTGAAATTGGCCATAAAGGTCCATGTATTATGGCATTGAAATTGTGTGAATTGAATGGTTTATGTGTGTACAAATAAATTTGAGAGTTGGTTTCCATCAAGGAATTAATGGGTTAATGCTAAATAAAGAATAAAATGATACAATTACATGGAAATTAAATCAGGTTGTAAGCCATTGGAGATGATTTATGATTTGCCCAATTGAGCTAAATTGGTGATGCTTGATGTTGGAATTACATGCGTGTAATTCGTAAAGGATTGAAAATATGCATGTTGACATATGGTGTAAATGATTTTGAAATGGCATATCGCATTTTCATATGCACCGGTAGCCTAGAATTAAAGTGAGGCATGACAAGGCATTTTTGTAAAACGGATATGTTTGCGGTAAAGGAATTTCACAGGATGATATTACGGAGAATTGGGTTGGGAGATGGACCAATAGATCATTTCGGATGAGGACCATGACTGTTTCGGAAAGCTCACCAACCAATTCGACTCGGAGGGTAGTTCTACATTTTACCGAATATTTTAGTATATTTTCAAGAACAAAAGTTTTGTTTTGAAAATGATTATTTTCATACATGCATTTAGGCAAGTGTGAGTGAGTCGGTGAGGACTCGTGACATGGGGGTAATCATGTAGACATTCAAGTAGATCATGTATTTACTTGAGTGTGTGTTTTCTTTGGAGCATTGCACTGCACTTTAGGTGGGCGAGTAGCGCACTTAGTGGCGATTCTCCTAATGTAGCTTTAGCCTGCCCCGTCGTGGACCCCTTTATTTCTCAGTAAGGAGCGTTCGAGGAGACATCTCACTTTGAGGTTGATTTTTTGAAGAAGCCGGTTTCAGGCTTGGATGGTTTTTGGACATAATATGTATTAGAATTGTAGATTTTAATATATGTTTATATAACAAAGTGTTATCAACTATTGAATTATCGAGACAATTGAAGAATAGTTATGATAACGATTTTATGAGTATTGGCTTATGAGCCCAAGAGGCAATTTTACTCATGTTGGGATATATTGCACATATTGGATTGTTTGGGATGTGTATATGTAGGTACCGTATTTGGGTAGAGCTCCCCGTACAAAGGAGACTCTGCCCGATTTTCTGAAGTGGTGTCGGGTAACCCGACCTCCACTTGTATTCCGCGGGTTGACGGGTAGTCAACGGACCCCCGGGTTTTGGGGCGTCACAGACTGGGAGTAGATCAAAATGTCATCCCCGAAGACTACGACAAACTGATCTAGATAAGGTTGGAACACCCTATGCATGAGGTCCATGAATGCCGCTGGCGCATTCGTCAATCCAAAGGGCATCACCGAGAACTCAAAGTGCCCCCAACGCCATTCTAAACGCAGCTCTTGGTGGACATCTGCCTTCCTAACTCTCACCGATGAAAAACCGCCATGAAGGTCTAATCTGGAGTAGACCGCACTCCTCTCAACCGATCAAATAAATCATCGATCCTGTGAATGGGTACCGATTCCGGATCATAACCCGGCCTCAATTCGCTTATAGCCACTTCACAAATTGCTGGTTCGCTCTCTCTTCGCAACTAGAACCGGCGCCCCATGGTGAAGTGCTCTGGCCTAATAATCCCCTGTCCAATAGCCCTTGTAGCTGGACTCGAGTTCCTACAACTCAACCTATGCCATCCCTATGCGGAACTACAGATGGTTAAAGCAACGTATGTAACTCGATACGTAAGTCTACATCCCTATGTGGAGGCAGTCCGTAGCTCATCCGAAAAATACCCGCAAGACTCAAACCACCTCGAGGTAGATCTAAGTCCGGGTCTCACCTCGTCCTCAGTAGGCTCTAGCTAACCCGCCAACCGTCCCTAGCACTTTTGGACTCATATACCGCCTCGGGGCAAAATATCGTGCTTCGGGCTTCGAAATACAACACGAGTACCGTCCTCGCTGCGGTAGCGGTAACTTCCCGCGCCAATCGATAACAACCTTGTAAACTGGCCAACCAATCCATCCCAAGGATGACATCAACTCGACATATCCATAATCCTCGTGTCCATTGTGAGTAGAGTCCTAGAGACCCTTAACTCGCAACCTGACATATCGTACCTATTCTCACTAACTTAGGGAGAATTCATATGCAAATCTGCCCTCTAAGGTCTCTAGAGGTCCTTGCCCATTTCCACCATATTGGGCCTCATTCTCTAGCTAGAACGCAGCTAGCCTAATCCTGGTCGCGTCAGAGGCAATCTCCATAGCCTCTAACACTTTCTCGTTTCGCATGAACCAAATGGTCTTACCACCATCGGATTCTCACCCCCTGCGGAATGCCTGAGGATGATACGTCCTAAACCTCCTCGGAGGTTACTAGGATCTCCATGTCCACCGCTTATACTAGCCTCGTGCAATAGCGTACTTTGCAACACTTACGACTTCTTACGAAGGCCTCGTTGATCAAATACAAGCGCTGGTCAATTGTCACTGGTGCCCGACCAAGGCCCCGGACGCCCTCTACGCCCCGCCCTCTACCGCCCATTTTACACAACTTCAACATGGCAACAAAATCAATTAATTTTTCATTTCGTACCGAATTAGTAAATGCAGATGCCGACATTAATAGACTTGACAACCATGAACTAACCCGTTCATTTCCTATGGTGCTAAATCAACCACTTAATTCATTTAATCTCTATAAAAATTTAGGCTCTTGTTCATTTCAAAGACTCCAAATCCCTAAGGTCATAATTCCTGCAACCTTAGCATTCACTCCATTTTTCTATATCGCATCACACCATGCATATAATTTCAGACAAGAATCATTTCAAGTAATCACCATTTCAAATGGTAGTTAATCCAACACAAGATTCTAAGGCATAACCACATTTCCGAGACAATCATACACATAACTCGCGTATACGCAATCAATTTCGCGCTTAAAAATATTGTTTTCAACAAAATTTTATTTTCAAAAATTTATTTTTGAAAATTTTATTTTTCTAAAATTTTATCAAAATTTATTTGATTTTATTTGATTTTACTTTGAATTTAATAAATATTATTTTGAATTTTTCTAAAAATTTTATTTTACAATGAACAAGAGTCTATTTAATGACTCATGAACAAGATCGAGTCAACCGGTTCCAAAAAACTGAGTCGAGCCGAGCCAAGTGCACTATGTAATTAAACTAGCCTAGCGACCCAGCCAAGACGTCAGCCGCGCATCGGGCACGCCAGGCCGCGGAGCCCCGCGCGCCCACGTTGCGGCGCCGCTTCGCTAAGGCCGCGCTTCGCCGCTGGCGCGCGCTTCGCGCTCGTTGCCTCTCGCCAAGGCCCGCGCTTAAGCGCTCGTGACGCCATGCCGCTTCGTGTGCCGCTGTAGTCGCTGCCGCCGCTGGCGCTTCGCTACCGCCAAGGTATTCCACGCTTCGCCGCCGCGCTGGGCCGCCAGCTACCAGGCGCTTCTGGGCTGGGCCGCTCGCGCTTAGCCGCTTCGAAGGCGCTTCGCACACATTCGCCTCGCGACGCCCGCCGCGAGTCATACGCCACCTGCGGCGCCCAAGACTACCTACCAATAGCCTTCGCCACGATACAAATTTTGTATCGTGGATTTCGCCTGCCAGCCTGACATAAGATTCGTTGCATTACGCTTTGTGGCTGTAAATCTCAACCAGGTTTATTCCTGCAATACAATCTAGCCTTCCAACCTTCCTATTGCAATATAAATCAACCTGCTGCAATACAAAAATCCTTTCTCACAATACAATCTGGGCAGTAGCCCTTCAAAATTTCTGCACCATAAATTTTTTTTTCATTTTTCTCTTTAATTAAAAATTTTTTTTTCTCATTATTTCCAGCAGCTAAAAAAATCACAAAAAAATCACAAAATCATTTTTTTTTTCATTTTCTTGGACACTCAAATAAATTTATAAAAATTTATTTTATCCATTTTCTTAAATTTTATACCTATATGAAACCTTAGAAAAATTGAGCTTCTCACTTCATAACCAAATAAATTTATAAAATTTATTTTCCTTTTTCCCAGCTTTTCATCGAAAAATTTTTTCTCCACTAAAATAAATTTATAAAATTTGTTCTTCTTCCATTTTCTTCAATTTTACTCACTTGTAAAATCTTAGAAAATTATTTTCTCCTCCATATAACCTGAAATAAAATTTGAAAAAATTTATTTTCTTTGTTTTAAATTTCTTTCTCACTTCTTCCAACATCCCAAATAATTTAGTAAATTTATTTCATTTAATTTTCTTCGCCTTACACCCATAGAGAAAACCTTAAAATTACTCTTTCTTTCTCTTACCTTCAAAACCAAATAAATTATGAATTTATTTTGGTTAATTCCTTGGTTCAAGTTTACACACTGTAAACACCCAAAATGTTCCACACATCATCCTATGCTATCAACCAAGCATATCACCCATAAAATTCCAATCACATAACACCTACAATTCATGTTATGCACAACCAAGCATGCAAGCACACTACAAAAATCCAATCACACAAAACACACCAACACATGCATGCAAAGGTCTCAGTGTTGTCCCGTGATTTCCTAGTAATCTCATACCTTATACATATCATCAAACCACACCCAGTGGTGATGCTCCCGGTCCAACTATGCCTAAGCCCAAATTTTCTATCCATGTGTTCCTATAAACCCATACTCCACACCATACCACCTAGCTGGGTGATGGATAATCTAAACCCTGGGCCCAGGCAGCCTGTGATACCCTAAGCTCGATACTAAGCCGTGACGCCCCAAACCCGGGGTCCGTCTACCACCACAACCCGTGGAATACAAGTGGAGGTCGGGTTACCCGACGCCACTTTAGAAAATCCAGCAGAGTCTCCTTGTACGGGGAGCTCTACCCAAATACAAAACCTCAGATAAACTGCCCCAATCAACAATATATGCACATATATATATCCAATACGGCCACTTGGGCTCCATCAACTCGTGCTCAACACATATATCCAAACTATATCCAGTTTCAAGAGTTCAAATGTTTTACTTTTATACAAACATATATTAAAATACTCAAATTCTAATACATGTGAATATCATCAAAGCCACACCCGGCTTTCTTTCTTATCCAACCTCACACGAACCGTCTCACACGCCCTCGTACCGAAAAAGGATCCGACGACGCGGGCGAGCTAAAGCTCGTGAGGAGAATCGCCCCTAAGTGGGCTACTTCACCACCTAAGTGCAAGCAATGTTCCAATTTAAACGCCCATTCAAGCAAATGCATGATCCTACTCTTGAATGTCTACATGACTAACTCGTATCCTCGAAACTCATCGACTCTCTCACACTCGCCTAAGCCTTGTATGAGAATTATTGTGTTATTAGTGGGCAAATTCCTCCGATGAACAGAGGCATATATCAATCAGCCGCCCGACGATTGATATATTATTTGTTTGTGGACTACTCCTCCCATGAATAAATATCAACTGGCCGCTCCGACGTTGATATATTATTTGCTTCTGTGGACTACCCGATGAATAAATATCAATCGCCGCCTGACGGTTGATATAGTTATTTAGTTTGACTACTCCGATGATTAACATTTTGCACTACCCTCCAACCTTTTCTCTCTAGACTTAATTCATGCACTCACTCCTATAATCCTGCCTAGGGTGTCCCAGCGCATGCGGTTCCCATGTATGCCGCCCATTACAAGATAATCACACATGCAAATATATAAACATGAATATATTTACATAAAAATTAAATCATACAACATGTTATGATTTTATCATTTCAAACACCAAAAATTAGCTCACTTGGGCTAATGTTCAAACACAAGCAATTCGATTCGAATTACTTAACCAAACACATAATTTCACGTATTTACATTCTTAGGAATATTATTTCGGAATACAAGTAAAACCTCGGTTACTATTCCCGAAAAATTACAAATCATCTGCTCACTTAGTGAACCCGGTTTCACGAACACCACATTTTCGGCCTCAATCCAATCAATACACACATCAACACACAAATACATGATTTCACAATTAAAATAAGAAGTGGAGCAAACACGGGTCGCCTCCATATTTCTCCCAAAAATTTTATCAATTCGGTCCCATGTTTTGAGACCGATCTAACGGCCCATTCCCGGCCTTTATCATCTCAAGCATGCATTTTAATGCCAATTTCCACACAAACAGCCCACTTCAGTTCTGGGCAGTCACGGCCATCCCAAAAATCCCAAGAAAATTCCCACCATTCGGTCCCATGTTTTGGGACCGATCAAACGGCCCCTCACGGCCTCAAACTAACCGAAACATCGTAAAACCCTTAAAAACTTTAACAAAATACAAGCAGTGAGTAAAATCCTACCTCTTGGAGTTGTCAAAAACTCGCAAACCCGGGGTCCACGAGTAGCCTGCTCCGCGTAGAACGCTTTCTCCCCTCTTGTCTGGTCGAACCAATCTGGCCCGATCGCTATTTCTAGAGAGAAGTCGAGACTCTCTCTCTCTAGAATCACTCATTTTGGTCCTCCACGCCTACTGCACTTCCACTGGTTTGAAAGTCACGTTTTGGCTTGTTTTGAAATGAGAGATGAAGCACTATTTCTAATTCTGGCATCTAAACATAACATTCCAAAACGGAGCATTTATGTCCCTTTTTCTCAGATTTGATATCTCACTACCTCGGCCGTCCATTTTCATCATTTACTCATACCACTTATGGTACATGAGTACATGCTACATGTGCCTTTCGTCACATCAAATCGATTTACTAAGACTAAACGATGCCTCAAAACGTGTCGACTCGAATTGCCCCATCAAATTGCAAAATTTACAAGCACTAGATTTCGCGAGACGCATTCCAACGTGTGCAATCCGTTTCGCCATCTGGAGATCTAGGGAATTAATTATGGATTTTAACCGTAATTATAATTCTTGTAATCAAATTACGATTTTGCCTCTTATTCCGTAGAATTGAATTTCTCGGTCTTACAACATATCATGTAAAACCTAATAAATTAATGTAAAATATTGAACGAAAGGAATGCTTAAAATTAAATTTCCAGAATTAATTTGAAACCTACGAGCCCATTATGGGTCCAATAATAAAAATGGTTATGTGATGCCCAATGGATAAACATGACCTGATTTTATCGATTATATCTAACATAATTTCAATTCTTTAATGAGGTTTTATGACCTAACGTCTACAACACTTGAATATTAAAAGATAAATTTGAAATTAAATTAATGGTTATTACATTTAATTCTAATAACATTACTAATCATTTAATAGACCTCGTTAGTGTTATTGAAAGTCTAAAAGTTTATTGAAACAAATTTTTGATTTGGAGCGTATGTTCGTGTTATTTGATAAATTTTCGGATCAATTTTCCATGGATAGTGACTTGTCAGTACATGTCTAGGAAAGTCCTTGCATAGCGCTTATAAGGAGTTCAAGGTAAAGTGAGTTTTTCAGAGGACCATGCACCTACCACTTACCAAAGGACTTTCATAGTAGCTACCATAGAAACTCTACTACTACATGGGTTACTATTTGAGTTTCCTGAGTCGACTTGGTGTAATACTTTCATCATGTTCAAAATATTAGTTTGTTATAAATATCTTCGCTTCTCAACGTAGTGATTTATAAATTTCAAACTAGAATATTGTTGCAATATATAAACTTACTTATTGGTATATTTTTTGATTGCGTGTTTTTTTTTTAAATTTTAAAATGACATCCTTTAATCCTCTAGTTATACTTTTAAGTAAAAACCATTGAATGGCAAAGTAGTTACGTACCTATGGAAACCGAGCCTTACATTTAAGTCCTCGTTTTTTTAGAGAATCGAATTTATTACAATCAGACATTCTAAATATACCCTAGTCGTTAAAGATGCTTTAGGGTATTTGTAGGTATAATTTTAAATTTTTCGTAGAATTAAATACAAAATGTGAAACTGAGAAACCCTGGGATATAAGCAAGGGTAAATTTGTATCGGTCGTAAACACACAAAAGTCATAAGATAAAAAGATGTGAGGCTATTATAGAAATAACATAACTTGTGGAGCAAATAGAAAAGAGTTGAAGGACCAAAGTGTAATAAAATGAAACTTAAGTCAAAAGAATGCATTTTGTGTCCAAACATGGTTTTTAACTCCAAAATGAGGATAAGACCAAATCGGGTTCTCTATTTTGGGCATTTTGGAGGTTCATACGTGAAGGGAGAAGAAGAAGAAGAAGAAGAAGAGGAAGCCAAGAAAGGTTTGGATACTAGTTTGATTTGCTATGGTTTTGTTTGAATTTGCTTTGGGTTTTGTATGATTTTAGCTTGTTCCATTTCTGGGTTTAGTTAGGAATCTATCTCTAACCCTAGATTACTTGAAAGTCGGGCTGCAATAATCTCTATTTTCCATAAGATGAGTAAGGCTTTGTATGGATTCTGGTTTATGATATATGGATATATGAAGTTAACCTAACTTACAAGTATTTGAATTAGGATTTGGAAAAGCCCTAATTAATCTCTATGTTTGGTTTTGGTTGGGTTAGAATATGTAAAACCCGAGAAATTTCAATTTCTGGAATGAGGGCAACATCGTAATTTTGATTACAAAATTATAATTACAGTTAAAAGTCCGTAATTAATTCCCTAGATCTCGGGATGACGGAAACGGATTGCACCGCTGGAATCGCCTCGCAAATTCCAGTTCAGCACGTAAAATTTCGCGAATTTGTCGAGATACCGAGTCGGGCACGCTGAGTATCGCGCTTCGTGCCAGAATCGATTTCGATGCGATTTAAAAGGCAATATATAGCATGTACTCATGTACCATAAGTGGTATGAGTAGAGAAATTGCGAAAATGGATGGTTTGTGTAGTGCCGAATGTCAAACTGCAAAAGAAGAAAATTAATCAATTAAATGAGATTAAGTGAACTAGAAGACAAAAAGGCTACAGTGGCCTTCTTCTTCAAATTGAAAGCAAGAGAAAAACGTGATTTGGAAGGCAGGGAGGTCCAGTAGCAGCCGAATTCATTTTTTAGAGAGAGAAGCTTAAGCTTCTCTCTAGATTTGCTAGAGATCCAACCGTCGGCAGCTTTCGGTGCAAGAGGGAGAAACGTTCTACGCGGAGCAGGCTACGCGTGGACCCCGGGTTTGCGAGTTTTTGACAACTCCAAGAGGTAGGATTTTCTCCCTACGTGCGTTTTATTCCCATTTTTAAGGGCTGGCTGTTTCGATTAGTTTGAGACCGTGAGGGGTTGCTTTGATCGGTCCCAAAACACGGGACCGACCAGGGGAATTTATTCGGGATTTTCTCGTGGTCGTGATCGCTTCCATGGATGTTAGGTTGTTTGGTTGTGATGGGTGTTAATTGTGCATTAAATGCTTGTTTGATATGCTTTGGGCCGGAATGTATTTGGATTGCGGGTCTACCAAGTGAACCGGCAGCCAGATTTTCCAGAATAGTAAATCTAGGTTTCACTATTTCAAGAGATAGTGTTCTAAAATATATTTTTATGAAAGTACGTGTTGGCCGAGTGATTTAAACTTAAAATTACTGTATGATCATTAGCCCAAGTGAGCTAATTTCTTATATGATTTAAAGTTTTATGTAAATATATTCATGTATATATATTTGCATGTGATTTAGACTGAATTGGAACTGACATACATGCATTCCATATGCACTGGAACATCCTAGGAATATAGGAATGAGTGCATGAGATGAGTCTAGAGAAACAAGGTTCGGAGGGTAGTCTAAAATGTAAATTATCGGAGGGTAGTCCAACTAAATAATATATCAACCGCCTTGAGCGCCCATTGATATTTATTCATCTGAGGGTAGTTCCACAAACTAAAGAATATATCAACCGGGCTTGAGCGGCTCATTTGATATTTATTCATCTGGGAGGGTAGTCTGACAAACAATTAATATATATCAATCGCCGGAGCGCCCAATTGATATATATTCATCGGAGGGTTGCCCACTAATAAATTAATAATTCTCATACGAGGCTTAGGCGAGGCAGAGAGTCGCAGGGCTCGGATCTGAGTCGTCACGTGAGGACATTCAAGTAGGATCATGAATGTTTGAATGTTTGCTTTAAATTGGAACATTGCACTACACTTAGGTGGTGAGAACACTTAGTATGCATTCTCCAATGAAGCTTTAGCTCAATTCCGTCAGGATCCCCTTTCACAGGTACAGGGAGCGTGCGAGGAGAAGACTCATCCTAGAGACCATGGATTAGAAGAAAAGCCGGATTGTGGCTTTGGCTTGACGATATCTACATGTATTAGAATTTTCCCTAATTTTAATATATGTTGTATAAGAGTAAAACATTTGAACCCAGAATTATTGGGTATATAGTTGACTCTATGGTTAGTATGTATTATGAGGATCAGGCCGTGGGCCTAAATGGTCAGATTATCTACGCGATTCGACCCTTGGACATATCAATATAAATCGGATCGTCAGGATGTGCTCTCATGCAAGTGATTTTAATCGGCAGGTAGCCTCCCCGCACAAAGGAGACTCCTGCCCGATTTTCTAAAGTGGCGCCTGGTAACCTGACTCCACTTGTATTCCACGGGTTGATCGGTAGTCAACGGACCCTGGATCGGGGGTGTCACGTATCACATTTTGGGAGTTGTTTTTGGTGATGCTTTTGGAGTATTTGAGGCTTTTGGTTTGGTTTTTAGAAAATGGACAAAATGATAAAAAATCTAGGCAATGTCGAGGGTCTTACGCTGCGTATAGGACCCTCACAAGAATATGTTCCCCACCTACACGACGTGGCTGAGAAGAGGATTTTTCCATCCTCGTGTTCGTCACAAGAGCAGCAGCAAGCTTACGCCAAGCAAATAAGGGCTTCGGCCACGCAAGATAGCCATTGTTCAAGCATGGAAAAATTGCCGCGGTTTTATGGTTTTGTTTTGTTATTCCGCACCAAAGACTCGTCTATTGACTAATGAGGACCCTATAAGAGTATGAAAGGATCCATACATGTTTGTAAGGTCAAGGAAACAGAGAAATTAGACCGTACCTCGCAGCCGATGTTGGCAAACGTAATACCCCTATGATAAGATAGTAGGTTCCTGAGCACATATTATTATAGGATCAGCGTAAGACCGTATATTGAATGACATGACACTTTTTGTTACATGGCGTGCATCGCCTCCGATCGCTGCTTTGGTACCTTTGCCAGTGCTACGACACTGCTACGCAAGGTGCATGTTCCGATTAGTGCTTCAAGATCGCTAGTGCAACGCACTTCCGCTACGGGCAGACACGCTCGACGTTGCTTCGCACTCTTGCTAGTGATATGACACTTCTGTAACGTGGGCAGATACGTATAGTACTTCGGTACTCTCCGATCGCTTCGACACTTCTACTTTGTGCTTTTCATTTAATAATCTTAGCATCATATCGTATATTCCAGTACTTATTATGTTGTGTCCTACTCATTTCTTATTATTGGTCTAGGTAGTCAAACAATTATATGATAAGAGTCTAATAATGAATAAGAGTAAAGTAAAGTATATCAGTTATGCTTTGAATGTACCTACGTACCTCCGTACTAATATAAGTCCTAGTAGTGTCGGCAAATTTATATAGATATATATATCTATATATATATATATATATATATATATATATAGATAAGTCTTATGTATATAGATATAGCATTCATATAGATATATATATATCTGGTATATATATATATATATATAGATATCTATATATATAGATATGTATATATCTCTATATACATCTATATATATATATATATATAGATTTTATATATTTTATATAAATCTATGAGAGTAGATTATATCTTATGTATAAAATATATATAGGATGTATATAGATATCTATATATATAGATAAATCTATAGATAGATATCTATATATATAGATGTATATAAATCTATAGATAGACATCTATATATATAGATATATATATCATATAGATATAGATATATACATCTATATATATATATAGATATGTATATAGATATCTATCTATAGATTTATATACATCTATATATATAGATATCTATCTATAGATTTATATATCTATATATAGATATCTATATACATCTATATATATATATTTCTTTACATATAGATATCTATATATCTATATAGATTTCCATATAGATATCTATATATATAGATATGTATATACATCTATATATATAGATATATAGATTTTGCTATCTATATATATATATATAGATATGTATATATATATATATATATATATTATTATTATTTATATATATATATAATTATATATATATATATTTAGTTATCTATATATAAATATAGTATATCTTATATATATAAATTTTATATATAGATATTTATATATATAAATCTATATATAGATGTATATAGATATATCTATATAGATATCTAATATATATATAGCATATAATATATATATATATATATATATATATATATAGATATGTATATAGATTTTATATATTCAAGTATATATATATAGATATGTATATATATATATATATATATATATAGATATATATATATATATAGATATATAGATTTATATATCTATATATATATATATATATAGATATATAGATGTATATAGATATATCTATATAGATATATATATATCTATATATATAGAGATATTATCTATATATATATATATTTTTATATATAGATACTATATATCTATATAGATTTATATAGATATATAAATCTATATATATATATATATATATAGATGTATATATCTATATAGATATATCTATATACATACAGACTTATCTATATATATATATATGATATGTATATATATATATATATATATATATTTATAGATATATCTATATACATTATAAATTTTATTTATATATATATATATAGATATGTATATATCTATATATATATATATATAGATATGTATATATCTATAAATTTGCCGACTACTATTAATTTATATTAGTACAGAGGTATGACGCCCCAAAACTCGGTCCGGCTGACTCAATTCACAACCCGCGGACATATGACGCCGGTTACCCGACGTCACTCTCAGAAAATCAGCAGAAGTCTCCTTTGAGACGGAGCTCTACCTAATTACAAAAACCTGCATATAACCTGTCCCAAGCAGTCCAATATATGCAATATATATATCAAATATATCCAATATGCATATTTAATCTATATATATTCCATAGTTACAAGAGTTACAATATCTTCACTCTAAACAATACATATATTAAATAATTCGTTCTAATACATGTAAACATCAACAGTTTCACACATTCTGACTTTCTTCTAGAACTCAGCCTCTAGGATCGAACCGTCTCGCACGCCTCCCGTACCAGAAAAAGGGGATCCCACGACGGGGTGAGCTAAAGCTCAAGAGGAGAATCGCCTAAATGGGCTACTCACCACCTAAGCAGCAGCTGCAATGTTCCAAATTAAACACACATTCAAGCAAATGCATGATCCTACTTTGAATGTCTACATGACTAACTCGATCCCGAGTCCATCACTCTCTCACACTCGCCTAAGCCTTGTATGAGAATTATTATTTTATTAGTGGACAACCCTCCGATGTATATATATCAATTCGGGCCATTCGACGATTGATATATTATTTGTTCGTGGACTACCTCGATGAATATATATCAACTCGGGGCCGCTCCGACGGTCGAGCATATTGTTTCGCTGTGACTACCCTCCGATGAATATCACCTTGGGCCGCTCCGACGCATTGATATTATTTGTTTGACTAATTCCTCCGATATTTTATATTTTAGACTACCCTCCGAACCATTTTCTAGACTATCTCATGCACTATCTCCTATAATCCTAGGATGTTCCAGTTGCATATGGAAATTTACAAAAGGCCCAATACGCCTAATCACATGCAAATATATAAACATGAATATACCTCGCATAATCCAAATCACACAATCATGTTATGTAATTATACATTTATCACATCAAATTAGTCGTTTTAGCTAATGATCAATCACAAGTAATTCAATTTGAATCACTTGGACTAAACACATATTTCACACAAAATATATTTGAAAACACGCTTCGGGAATAGTGAAACCCCTCGGTTACTATTCCCGAAAAATTACAACCTCAACGGTTCACTAGTGAACTCGCAATCCGCCATGGCCATTCCCTACTAATCAAAACTAATACATGATTAATGTAAAGAAATATATTGGAATTAAAACACCTAAACAGCTCCTAAATTTCTAGCAGTCACGCTAACCAAGAAAACCCAAAATTTGACAAATTCGGTCCCATGTTTTGGGACCGATCAAACACCCTCACTACCTCAAACCAACCTAAACATTAGTAAAACATTTAAATGGGAATAAACCCAAGTAGGAGAAAATCCTACCTCAAGGAGTTTTTGAAGAAACTCCCGATCCCGAGTCCACGCTGCCGCTCCGCGCAGAACGTTTCTCCTTCTTGTCTCCGAAGCATCACTGACTATGATTTTATCACAAATCTAGAGAGAAGTTCGTAGACCTTCTCTAGAATCTCCATTTCGCCTTGGCGCAGCCACCGGACTCCTTTCTCCTAATTCACGTTTTTCTCTTTAGTTTAAATGGAGAAGATGGCTGCTGCACACTATTTCTCGCTATTTTTAGTCACTTAAACATTTATGAAAAATGATGCTTATGTCCTTCTTTTTCTCGTGATTTGATATTCTAAGACTACTTCGCCGTCCATTTTCATCGTTACTCACACCACTTATGGTACATGAGTACATGCTATATGTGACTTTCGTCGCATCAAAATCGTTTTATCGGCACCCACAAACCATGCCCTCGAAAACGTGCCATTCCGACCGGCCCCGGTGCACTACGAAACTTTACGTGCTGGCTAGATTTCGCGAGACGATTCCAACGGTGCAATCCGTTTTGTCATCCGAGATCCAGAGAATTAATTACGGATTTTTAACCGAAATTACAATTTTGTAATTGAAATTACGATTTTGCCCTTATTCTAGAAATTGGAATTTCTCGGGTCTTACATTCTCCCCTCCTAAAAAGAAATTTCATTCCGAAATTCAAATCCATCTTTTATCAAACACATGCATATGCAATATGCACTCTACCATGCATGTAAACTAGTCATTTAAATCTTAAACGACTAAACCACGTACCTTCATCCCTAAACAAGAAGGGATAAGTGGCCCGCATCGTGTCCTCGTGCTCCCACGTTGACTCCTCCACTCCACAGTGCCGCCATAGCACTCTCACTAGCCCCACGATCTTGTGTCGCAAGACCCGATCACGGCTATCAATAATGCACACTGGTCCCTCCTCGAAGGTCCCATCCGTGTCAATCTCAATCTGCCCCCAATCCACCACATGAGCTGGATCTGGAGTATAATTCCGGAGCATGGAGACGTGAAATACCTCGTGGACACCTATCATGCTGGGCGGTAATGCTAACCGGTACGCAACTGTGTCTACTCTCTCGAGTATCTCGAAAGGTCCTATGAATCTCGGCAATAGCTTCCCACGCTTGCCAAACCCGAATTAATTCTCCTTAGAATCACTCATGGAAACGCGATCATCGACCTCGAACTCTAAGGGTCGACGTGACATCGACATAGCTCTACCGGATCCGAGCCGAGAAGACGTCGTTGCATCAAGCTCACCTTCTCAAAGGTGTCTCGACCGATCGGGGACCGTTGATGGAGTTCTCTCCCACCTCGGTCCAACATAACTGGATCTGCATGGCCTCCCACACACGTGTCTCATATGGTGCCATTCAGATACCCGCCCCGACAACTATTGTTGTGGGCTAATCACTAAGGGCAATTAACTTCACCCTTATGATCCGCATGCCATGTTCGCAATACATGCTCCTCTAACACCCGTATGTAATCCATACACACGTGCACCCCATACAACCTCGCCAGGTAATCACAATCTTCCAAGGTCACAAATTCACCGATAACTAATGGATCAAGCCAACTCAATCCATGCCATACGACATCCATTTCATCGAGCCCTCGCCACCATCGCACTCCAATGCAATTTCCAAAGGGTATCCAACCTCGAGTCACCCCCGAATTCTATCACTCAACTTCCTAAGTCTCGCGATAACCATGTCCCCGTGTTTTCATCTCGGCACATAACTTTTCACCTTACACTCCAAGCTCATTACATTATCACAGAAATTCGATATCTCCCGGCCCTACACCCTAACTCCAAAGATATCCTCAATTTGAGGATTTACGACCCTTTTCGCTTTGCCCAACACACTTTAATTATTTTCACTTACTCGAATCGAACTATGAGTCTTCACTGGACGTAGTCCCAAAGACAATCCACCCCACACTCACCTCAAGAGTGGTGAATGACCCTACCGTGCACTCCACACCCGACTCCGACGCCATGTCACCATGCACATGAACGGAATGATGCTATATTGTGACAACCAACCTTGCCCACCATGAGCAAAATCTCTGAGACCTCTCATTCCTAATCCCGACCTATCCGGGTCAACTCACCCTACATCCTAGGAAAGAGCATCTATTCAGTATTTCTCAAAAGGTCTTAACTCTAAGCCCCAAATCCACTGTCGTGGCTCGGTATGACAACCGCCTAAGGTCCTAATTATTGATTAACCCGATGGTTGTCAACTCCATCCATGTCCAAATTCGACAATCAACAACCAATGTCTACTACCCTAAAGTCCAACACGCTCACGTGAACTCGATCCGTCCTCGACTTTGACCCACACTCGGCCCCTCCGCCTATCTCGTGCTGGCCGGGAGGCCAGATAGCACACCGAACCGAAACCGGGTTCCTCCTCGACCCATACTCAGGGGGTGGAGGAATGAACCGATACTTCGGGTCCTACTCTGGCTAACTCGGATCGCATTGTCCCAAAGTCTTGGGATCCCCGTCTCTCGGGCAACCTCACTCATGCTCAATCCCGGCCCTAGTCCCGTAAACTAGTGTGAAGCGTAAGTCTTCGCCTTCCTCGAACTAGGAGAAAGTTGATCCTCCTCTTGTTACCAACACCCGTGATCCCGAAAGTGTTCCAAGTATCCTCGATTTCTCTCTATGGTCGTGGTCGTCCCAACCATGGAGTTCATCCCGTGAGGCGAAGTCCTACGATCCCCTGTCCCAATGGACAACTTCAACCCATTCTTGTGTCTCTGTGAATACCCACTCAATCCTAAGAAACTACGCATCTCTAAGATTGACATTCGGCCCTCCCAACTCATCACGCTCAACCTTCTCTAGGTCGATTGATACTCGATACTAACACCACGCGTGTCCCAAAATCTCACCAAGAAGCCAAAACTCGTGACTCTCATCGAACTTGGCACAAATGATGGTCTCAACAATCAAATCATCCTCAAGTGATACTCATGTCTTTACCCGACCGTGGGAGAGATCAAAATGTCATCCACGAAGACTACGAATAAACTGACTCCAGATAGCTGAAACACCCTATGCATGAGATCCATAAATGCGCTAGCGCATTCGCCAATCCAATGGGCATCACCTGCAAACTCAAAGTGCCCATAACGTCCTAAACGCCGGCCTTAGGGATATCATTTGTCTTCCCTAACCCTCGCTTGATGGCACCGCGCGAAGGTTCATCTCAAGTAGACTCGCCTTCTCAACTCGGGGTCAAATAAATCATCAACCCTGGGTGAATGGGTACCGATTCGATCAGAACTGGGCTCAACCTGGTTTAATCAATGCACAAATAAGGGTCTTGTCCTTCTTCTTCGCAACTAGAACCGAAGCGCCCCGTGGTGAAGTGCTCGGTCTAATAAACCCCTTATCCAATAGCTCTTGTAACTGGACTCCGAGTTCCTGCAACTCAATCGGTGCCATCCTATGCGGAGTCATAGAGATGGGAGAAGTACCAGAGTGTAACTCGATACCGAAGTCTACTACCCTCTGTGGAGGTAGTCCAGAGCTCATCCTCGGAAAACATCCACATATTTGCACACCACTGAGGTAGATCCAAGCCCCGATCCTCCTCGTCCTTCAGGGTAAGGCTCGCGAGCCAACCCCCTAACTCGTCCCGAAGATACTTGACTCCTCAGATAATCCGTCCGGGCCAAATGTCAAGGATTTCAAAATACCATACGAGCACCCGCCCCGATAGCAGAATCCCGCGCCTCACAATCGATAACAACCTTGTAAACTCCACCCAATCCATCCCAAGGATGACATCGAACTCGATACATCCATAATCCTCAGTCCACCGTGAGTAGAGTCCCCGAGATCTCAACTCAACCCCGACCTATCATTCTTATTCCTCGCCCTATTCCCTAGGGGATACCTCACGTACAACCTGCCCTCTGGCTGTCCTAGAGGTCCTCTTGCCCATTTCCACCATATTTGGGCCTCATTCCCAGCTAGAACTATGTACCTAGTCTAATCCGGTCGCGCCGTAGGTAATCTCCATAGCCTCTAACACTTTCTCGTTTCTCGCATGAACCAATGGTCTACCACCACTCCGATCCCACCTCGCAAATGTTTTGTGGAGGACGATACGGTCCCAACCTCCGGAGGTTACCAGATCTCCCGTCTTACCCCGGCTATACCAGCCCGTGCGATAGCATTCACGTAATACCTACGTTCCCCAAGAGTCCGCCGATCAAACACCGGTGTGCTCTGACCGCACCTCGCGGACGCCCCTCTACGCCCCTCATCCTCGACTCAGCCATCATACCGGCCTCACGCGGCAACAAGAGCTCATTTAATTTTCACTAATCTAACTAGTAATGCGATGCCGATTACTAATAGATTTTGACAACCAAGAACCGACTCGTTTCATTTTCTAAGTGGCGCTAAATTTCAACCACCTCAATTTATTTATTTCAATTAGGTTCTATGCCCTGGTTCATTTCATGATTCAACCCTAAGGTCATTACTCATAACCTTAGTATTTACTTTTTCCTATACGCATTTCACCATGCATATAATTTCACGCGAACTACCGCAAATCAATGTATTTGAAATGGTAGTTAATTCAATACAAGATTCTAAGGCACAACCACAAATGAGATTAATTAATCATACACATAAATTTGAAGTAGAGGCACATTGTCCTTGTGAATTTTTCATGTAATGCAAGGCAATCCATTTTGCATTTAAAATATTGTTTTCAACAAAACTTTATTTTCGAAAATTTTATTTTTGAAAATTTTATTTTTCGAAAATTTTATCAAATTTTATTTTATTTGATTTTTCAAAAAAAAAAAAATTTTCGAAATTTACTGTTCACAGTTGACCGTCAACGTTACTGTTCACTGATTACTATTCACGGTTACTGTTCGCGGATTATTATTCACGATTCATCGCTCACCATTACTATTCACGTTTACTGCTCATGGATTAATGTTGCTCGTCACAATACAAAAATTGTATTGCAAACACAATTTACTCTTCTTCACTACTACCTTGTACATAATTTTTACCTTCTTGTAATACACTCTTGTATATTGCAATACAATTTATATGTTGTTTGTTTCCCCACTATATTGCAATATAATGTTGCAATACAATTTCCTCCTTCAGAATACAATTCAAGCTACCTGCCTTCTTCTACATTTCAAAATTTAGCCAGTAAATACAATTTCCTTTACTTTAAGCCTTCCTTGCAATATAATTCGCAAGAATACAATGGCTAGCCTACCTCCTCTATTGCAATACAATTCTCACCCTACAAGCCCTTTAAGTTGCAATACAATCTCAACCTTGCAATACAAAAATTTTGTTCTCACAATACAATACCTCCAGCCCTTCAAGCTTCCTTCCCTGCAATACAAAAACTGTATTGCAATAAAAAAATTATTTTTTTTTCAATATATTTGGGCAGTAGCCCAAAAAAACGATTTTGCCCAAAAATTAATTTATTTTTTTCATTTATTTCCAGAAATTGGAAAATCTCTGGGTAATCCACTAAAAATCATTTTTTTTCCATTTTCCATAATACATCAAATAAATTCATAAAAATTTATTTTCTTCACTTTTCTCTTCAATTTTTTACACCATATAAAACCTTAGGAAAATTATTTTCCTCTTTCTTAACCAAATAAATTTATAAAATTCTATTTCTTTTTCCAGCTTTTCCACCGAAAAATTTTTCTCCACTCAAATAAATTCTATAAAAATTTATTTTCTTCTATTTTCTCATTCTATCCAGACAAATTTATTAAAAATTTATTTTCCTTCATTTTTATTCCCTTGGCAGAAGCTAATTATACCACTCCAAACATTTTCTAAAATATTTCATTAACTCATCTATGTGCTAATCACCAAGCACACAATATTATAACACATTACAAACCATGTTATACACACAATCACCAATTAATTCACAAAATCACACAAAACACATCAACACACGTGCATGTAGTGTCCTAGTTTTGTCCCGTGATTTTCCTAGGTAATCCCATACCTAAACTCAACGTCAAACCACACCTAGTGGTGATGCTCTTAATCGGCTATGGCCTAAGCCCAAATTTTCTATCCATAGGTTCCCATAAACCTATACTCCACACCATACCACCTAGTGGGGCGATGGATACCCAAACCCGAGCTCCCTGTGTATTCAGATACCTAAGCTCGATACTGCCGTGACGCCCAAAACTCCGGGGTCCGTTGACTACCCGTCAACCCGCGGACATGCGGACGTCGGTTACCCGACGTCATTTCAGCAAAACCCAAGCAGAGTCTCCTTTCACTGAGCTCTACCCAATTACAAAACCCGTGACATAACCCGGGTCCTAAGCAAATTCAATATATGCAATATATATATCAAATATATCCAATATGCATACCAACTATATATATTCCATAGTTACAAGAGGTTACAATATCTTCACTCTTAACAATACATATATTAAACTTAATTAGTTCTAATACATGTAAACACAACAAAGCCACATTCGACTTTCTTCAGAACTCACCTGTGATCGAACCGCCCTCGCACGCTCCCGCACTGCAGTGCGGGGATCCCACGACGGTGAGCTAAAGCTCGCAGGAGAATCCGCCTAAACAGCTATTCACCACCCAAGTGCAAAGGCAATGTTCCAATTAAACACACATTCAAGCAAATGCATGATCCTACTTGAATGTCTACATGACCAACTTGTATCCCGAGTCCTCACCGACTCTCTCACACTCGCCTAAGCCTTGTATGAGAATTATTATTTTATTAGTGGACAACCCTCCGATGTATATATATATATCAATTGGGCCGCTCCGACGATTGATATATTATTTGTTTGTGGACTACCCTCCGATGAATATATATCAACTGGGCCGCTCCGACGGTTGATATTATTTGTCTGACTACCTCCATATTTATATTTTACTCACCCTCCGAACCATTTTTTCTAGACTCATCTCATGCACTATCTCCTATAATCCTAGGATGTTCCAGTGCATATGGAAATTTAAGCAAAGCTAGTTCCAATACAGTCTAATCAATACATGCAAATATATAAACATGAATATACTCGCATAATCCAAATCACACAATCATGTTATGTAATTATACATTTCATCACATCAAAATTAGCTCACTTAGGCTAATGATCAATCACAAGTAATTCAATTTGAATCACTTGACCAAACACATATTTCACACAAAATATATTTTGAAAACACTGTTTCGGGAATAGTGAAACCCTCGGTTACTATTCCCGAAAAATCACAACTCAACGGTTCACTTAGTGAACCTGCAATCCACGGCCATTCCCTACCTAATCAAAAACTAATACATGATTAACAAGAATATTTTGGAATTAAAACACCCAAACAGCCCTCTAAATTTCTGGGCAGTCACGGCCAACCAAGAAAATCCCAAAAATTTCCACAAATTCGGTCCCATGTTTTGGGACCGATCAAACGGCCCCTCACGGCCTCAAACCAACCGAAACATTAGTAAAACATTTAAAATGGGAATAAAACCCAAGTAGGGAGAAAATCCTACCTCAAGGAGTTTGAAGAAACTCCCGATCCCGGAGTCCACGCTTAGCCTGCTCCGCGTAGAACGTTTTTCCTTCTTGTCCCGAAGACCGCCGACGGTCGGATTTGTCACAAACCCCAGAGAGAAGTCGAGACCTTCTTCTAGAATCGCATCTCCGCTTGCAAAGAGCCACTGACCTCTTTCTCCTCCTAATTCACGTTTTTCTTTAGTTTAAAATGGAGAAGATGGTCAGTGTACACTATTTGCCTTTAGGGTCACTTAAACATTTATGAAAATGATGCTTATGTCCTTCTTCGATTTGATATCTCAAGACTACTGGGTCATCCATTTACTGCTCTTCATCACAATTTACTTTGGTGGCACATGGAAAGTACATGCAGGTGATATTCACGCATCGTAAAATCGTTTACAAGACCAAACGCCGATGCCTCTCGAAATGGCCTGATTCGACTGCCTCAAAAATTCACGAACTTTACGTGTCGGGATAGATTTCGCGAGACGATTCCAACGGTGCAATCCGTTTCATCATCCGAGATCCAGAGAATTAATTACGGATTTTTAACCGAAATTACAATTTTGTAATTGAAATTACGATTTTGCCTTTATTCTAGAAATTGGAATTTCTCGGGTCTTACAAGAGGTACCCGTAGGTACATTCAAAGCATAACGATATACTTTACTTTACTCTTATTCATTATTCAGACTCTTATCATATAATTGTTTGACTACTTCCAGACTAATAATAAGAAATGAGTGGGACACAACATAATAAGTATCAATGTACGATATGATACTAAGGTGTCGTAACACAAAGTGGAAGTGTCAAGAACTGATCGAGAGTACCGGCACTATACGTGATTCGCCACCTTACGTATGTCATATCACCAGCGGAGTGCCGGGCACCGATCGTAGACGGTCTCGCCCATGTAATGTGGCGCGTCAGACGAGCAGTGGAGTGCCGGCACTAACTGAGATGACATGCCCCGCCCACGTAATGGCACCGTGTGAGCACTAGCAAGAGTACCAAAGACCGATCGGGAGACGTGCCTGTCGGGTGCAAAGAACAAAAGTGCCGCGCCATTCAATATCTAGTCTTACGCAGTCCTATAATAATATGTGCTCAGGAACCTACTATCTTATCATAGGTATTACGTCACAACACTACGCGTAGGTACGGCAAGGTCTAATTTCTCTGTCCTTGACCTTACAAACATGTATGGATCCTTTCATACTACACTTAGGGTCCTCATTAGTCCAATAGACGAGTCTGGAGCAACGGAATAACAAAACAAACCAAAAACACTGCACTCTTCCATGCCGTGAACAATGGGGTCTATGTCGCTGGCTGGCCCTTCACGCGGCTGTAGCCTCCGCTATGCCGCGGCGAACCTGAGGATGGAAAAATCCTCTTCTCAGCCACGTCGTGGTGGGGACCTTCGCTGCGGCGAGGGGTCCCTATGCCGCGGCGTAAGACCCTCGACATTGCCTAGATTTTTTTTATCATTTTGTCCATTTTTCTAAAAACCCAACCAAAAAGCCTCAAATACTCCAAAAGCATCACCAAAAACAACTCCCAAATGTATTCTGTGACACCCCAATCTCGGGGGGGTCCGTTGACTACCCATCAACCCGCGGAATACAAGTGGAGGTCGGGTTACCCGACGCCACTTTAGAAAATCGGCGTATCTCCCTTGTACGGGAGCTCTACCTTAATTAAAATACCGCATGAAACCCTCGTCCCAAGCAAATTCAATCTATTCAATATATCCAAGAGATCAAATCACATGAGTAATACCGCCATTTAGCCCACAATGATCCTCATAATACATACTAATCCATGAAGTCAACTATATACCCAATAGAAGGGCAAGAGTTCAACAGCCATTTTATACAAATATATATTAAAATTAGGAAAATTCTAATACATGTAGATATTTCTCTGGGCTACCAAAGCCACAATCCGGGCTTTTCTCTCTAATCCACGGCCCTGTGATGAGTCTTTTCCTCGCACGCCTCCCTGTACCGTGAAAAGGATCCCACGACGGGTGAGCTTAAAGCTCAAGAGAGAATCGCCCTAAGCCGGGCTACTCACCACCTAAGTGTAGTGCAATGTTCCAATTAAAACAAACATTCAAGCAAATGCATGATCCTACTTGAATGTCTACGTGACCAACTCAGATCCCGAGCCCTCACCGACTCTCTCACACTCGCCTAAGCCTCGTATGAGAATTATTAATTTATTAGTGGGCAACCCTCCGATGAATAGTTATCTATATATATAAATATGTATATATCTATATATAGATATCTATATATACATATCTATATATATATATATATATATATATATATATATATATATATATATATATATATATATATATATAGATAGTATAAAATCTATATATCTATATATATAGATGTATATATATATCTATATATATAGATATCTATATCTATATAGATATATCTATATACATCTATATATATAGATATATAAATCTATATATAGATATCTATATATATAGATGTATAGATATATCTATATAGATATATACATATCTATATATATAGATATCTATCTATAGATATATGTGACGCCTCAATCCTTGTGGTGTCCGCTGACCAATTCACAACCTCGCTGGAAATCTACGCGTTGTCTCACATCGTGAGGCACGTACATGTGTAAACCAGGTACTCGACAAACCCGTATATCCATTCAACACAATTATATATTTTACACAAAATTGATTTATTACAATTTTGTTCAATTACAATTTATACAAAAAATGGGTCTCTAGCCCAAAATTTCTCAAAAACAGAAAATACAAGATAAGGCCATTCGGGCCGTGCTCTCGCCTAAAACCCCGGTCGGTCCCATCCCTGCTGCCTTCTGCATCTAAAAATAGTCCCACGACTCTGGTGAGCAAAGCCCCAAGAGTGGAATCTCCTACTTGCCATTTCCCACCTAAGTGGCAATGCAATGGCACACCAAACATACAACACATGCTAATATCACTATGCATATATGCCAACAATTTTAAGTCCCATACATCATGTTATTCGCTTTTATAATAATAACATAAACTTAGCTCACATGGGCTTAAGATAATCCTACAAATTCATCTGAACTCGCTCTACAACATCACAATCAGCATGTTATTTTCTCATGGCAACAACACACATCACACAATCCACACAAACAGTCCGTGGATCATCCAAAACACTCTGCGATTTTCTTAACTCACCCGTGCCTTGAATCAAACCACGCCATCCGTGCCTCAACAAATCCTCTCATCCATTACAAAGTTCCCAAGAAAAGGAAGCAAGTAGGAGAAAAACCCCTCATACTTCGGAGTTTGTCGAAACTCCCAAACTGGTACTCACACGTAGCCCTCGACGTAATTAACTTTGCCTCGCGCTGAAGCGTATCGACGGTCCGATCGTCGAGATTCAGAGAGCAGCTTTTACTTTCTCTCTAAAAACCAAACGAAAATGGCTACTGGATATTTTGTTTTCCTTCTCCCCCACGTTTTCTTTTTCCTTTTCTTATTTCATTTCCCATTTGGTTTTCTTATGACATCACTCCTCATATGGCTCAATGAGCCATGGGATCCATTTCCACACATGGCGAATTAGAGCTATCTTTCCATGCCAAGTGTCACTTTGGTGTGGCATGGCATTCTCAACTCCTCGCTTATTTGTCATCCTACACCCCACGCCCGAAAAACGTGAGAAACCCGACCACCCTGACCAACGAAATTCGACGTGGTAGCTAAATTCACGAGACGAGTTCAATCTGAGAAGTCCGTTTTGGTCATCCGAAATTCAGAAAATTCCCATTTTGACCGAAATTACCGCTCTATCATTCCTTAGGAAATCTCGATTTTCTCCTGGTTCACAATATATATATATATATATATAGATAGATATATATATATATATAGATAGATTTATATATATATATATATATATATATATATTTATAAATAGATTTATATATCTATAAATAGATATAGATATATATGTGTATAAATCTATATATAGATATCTATATATATATATATAAATATATATAAATCTATATAAATATCTATATAGATAGTGAATATATAGTATCTATATATATAGATTTATATATAGATATGATCGCCCCAAAAATCTTTGTCCGTTTGATCACCCGTCAACTACAGAATATTAAGTGGAGGTCGGGTTACCCGACGCCACTTAGAAAATCAAGTCTCCTTTGTACTGTGGAGCTCTACCTAATTGCAACACTGCGATGAAACCCGTCCTAAGCAAATTCAATACATTCAATATATCCAAGAGATCAAATCACATGAGTAATACGACCACTTGGGCCCACAACGATACTCATAATGCATACTAACTATGAATTCAACTATATACCCAATAGTTACAAGAGTTCAAACGCTTTATTTATACAAATATATATTAAAATTAGGAAAATTCTAATATGCATGTAGATATTTGCCAAGTCAAAGCCAATAATCCGGCTTTTCTTCTAATCCACCTGGCCTCTGGGGATGAGCCGTCTTCCCTCGCACGCTCCCCTGCATTCCTCGGTAGCGGGGGATCCCACGACTACAGGCTAAAGCCCAAGAGGGAGAATCGCCCCTGGGGCAGGGCTACTCACCACCTAAGTGCAAGCAATGTTCCAAATTAAACAAAACATTCAAGCAAATGCATGATCCTACTTGAATGTCTACATGACTAACTCGATCCCGAGTCCTCATCGATTCTCACACTCGCCTAAGCCTCGATGTGAATTATCATTTTATTAGTGGGCAACCTCTTCCATGAATATATATCAATCAGCGCTCCCGACGATTGATATATATTAATTGTTTGTGGACTACTCCTCCGAATAGTCATAGCACAACCGGGCCGTCCGACTCTGCTGATATATTATTTAGTTTATGGACTACCCTCCGATGAATAAATATCAACTGGGCCGCTCCGACGGTTGATATATTATTTAGTTTATGGACTACCCTCCGATGAATAAATATCAACTGGGCCGCTCCGACGGTTGATATATTATTATTTTAGTTTGACTACCCTCACCGATCATTTAATATTTTAGACTACCTCCGAACCACTTTCCTCTGTGATCTCATCTCATGCACTAACTCCTATCATCTCAGGATGTTCCAAAGGCATACGAATGCATGTATGCCGCCCAATTCGCCTACTCACATGCAAATATATAAATATGAATATACTGCATGTACCAACCACACAAACATGTTATGTAATTATCATTTCACACATCAAAATTAGCTCTCTGGCTAATGTTCAAACACAACAATTCGATTCGAATTACTTAAACTAAACACATAATTCACGAAATATATTCTTAGGAATTGACTATTTCGGGAATAGTGAAACCCCGGTTAATATTCCCGAAAAATCTATTAAATCAACCCGGCTCACCTAGAACTCCGTTAATCCATCTGGCCACGCCATTCCTACCAATCCATACCAAAACACACGACATTTATGGCCTGGCTTACAACCCCCGGACTATTTTTGTATTAACCCTAAACTCCGCAGCGGTCAGCTCCACGGGCACTCACTCATTCCAATCTCGGGCTTCACTTTTGAACTGAATTTTTACCCATTACCAAGCCTCACACCAAAGGGATAATTTATCAATAAATTATCACAAAGACCCATACAACAGTCCTGTATCAGTTGTCTAGATTGCCCAAATCGCTCCCAAAAAAATCTCTAACACTTCGGTCCCATAAGGTTTTGTGTGGTCGACTAAGCGCCCATTCCCTACTATCATCCTAAAGATGCATTTTAATACCAAATTCCACACAACAGCCCACTTCGGGCCTCGGGGCAAATACCAACCCAAAATCCTAAGAAAATTCCTACAATTCATCCCATGTTTCGGGGACCGATCTAACAGCCCCTCACGGCCTCAACCTAACCGAAACATCGAAAAACCCTTAAAAATGGAATAAACACAGCAGGGGAGAAAATCCTACCCTTGAGGTTACTGTACCGCAAACCCGGTCCACGCTGCAGCTTTGCTCCGCTGTGAGAACGCCCCTTCGTCCGTCGAAATCCAACTGGTCCGATCGTTGTATTTCTAGAGAGAAGAAAGACCTTCTCTCTAGAAAACCCATCAGCTTCACATCTCCACCGAAATGAGCCCTACGCTTCCTTTCGCTCACTTCGGTAGCTGAAGGAGAACTATTCCCTATTATGTCATTTTAGTAACTTAAGATTTAGTTAATGACCTTTATGTCCCTTCTCGATTTGATTTTCGCAATTATCTTCGTCATTCATTTTCATCTACTTACCATACTCATTTATGGTACATGAGTACATGTTATATGTGGCTGTCAAAGATCAAAATCGATTTACTTCAAGACCGAATCACATGTTCAAAACGCGGTCGATCCGATCACTCTCAGCTAGAAATTAAGTAAATTTACGTTAACTAGATTATGGCATTTGATTCCAACGGTGCAATCCTGCTTCGCCATCCGAGATCTAGAGAATTTTACTCATTGATTTAACTGTATCATAATTTTTGTAATTAAAATACATTTGCCTTTTTATTCCATAAATCGAATTTCTCGGGTCTTACAAGATATCTATATATTTATATATATAGATAACTATATATATATATATATATATATTGTAAGACCGAGAAATTCCAATTTCTAATACAAGAAAATCGTAAATTGACATAAAAGTTGTAATTACTTCTGCTAAAAACTGTAATTAATTTTCTGTATCTCTGGATTGATTTAAACAGATCAGATCACTTGAATCGTCTCGCGAATCTAGTTAGCACGTAAATTTCGTAATTTTCTCGAGACAATGAGTTCACACGTTTCGATAAGATCACGGCTCGGTGCTGTGAACTCCATCGATGCACGAAGCCACATATAACATGTACTCATGTACCATAAGTGGTATGAGTAGAGAATGATGAAAACGGACGGGCCGAGGTAGTGCCGAATATCAAACTGAGAAACGAGGGACACAATGAGATATAAATTGATTTTAAGTGACTAAGACAAAATAGCCAATAGTCTTCTTTTCCACTTAAACACCAAGAGCAAAACGTGAAGGGCATTATTTGGTGATGCAAAGGCTTCAATGGCAATTTTGGGGAGTGAGAAGGTCCTCCTTCTCTCTGTAGTTATCTCGCAATCTGACCGGGTCGGATTAATTTTGTTGTGCATAGAAAACGCTCTACGGCGAAACAGGCCACGCTGGGTAATCCCTGCTCATGAAGCCGATAACCCAAGAGGTAGGATTTTCTACTAAGGCTTTATCTCCATTTTATGGGTTTTTGATGTTTCCCTATTGGCTCGAGGCCGTGAGGGGTCACTGACCTGGCCCCAAAACATGGACCGAATCAAGTGAATTTCGTGATTTCTCTCACCATCCGTGACCGCCCAAATTGGGTGGGGGCTGCTCGGGGGTGTCTTAAATTCCAGACTTTTTGCTTTAAATCATGCATTTGTATGGAAAAGGCTCCGAATGTGGGTCAGAGGGATCTGGTCCCAAACATGGACCGAATTGTGGAATTTTTGAGATTCTCACGTCCGTGACAAATTCCGTAAATCGGTTGTATCGTCAGGTTAGAATTGTGTATTAAATTTATGTCAGATGCATGAGACCTGAATAGCTATGGAAATCTGGCTTTCAAAATTGAATCGATAGGATGAGCTGTGGTCGCCATGGACAAACACTTCCTCGTTGGGACCGACCGGGTGTTTTGTGATAATTTATTGAATAAATTATGCTTCGTGGATTAGAGACCGGAATTTGAATGGAAATCTGGCCCACCAAGAGTAATCCCAAGTAGGAAGTGTGGTCACCCGTGGGATGCCCCACTGCTGGGACCCAAAACAATTCCTGCTCAGGATGGGGCAATAAATTGTCCATGTGTTTTGGTATGAAATCAGATGAAATGAGTGACTTGATTCAGCGTGGTGTAGAAATCAATAAAGTTAATGCTTAATGAGGATTAATATGAGGTCACAATTATATGGAATATAATCGTGTATGCATAAAATAGCTGGGGAATAAAAAAAAATTGTGATTTGCTCACCCTATGAATATAATTGAGCATAAAGCCATCAGAGATACTATGATTTGCCTGGGCTGAGCTAATTTTAAAGGCATGGTTGATATCATTGAATTGCTACGCGTGTAATTGTAGTTGATTGAAAATATGATATTGTCATATTGTGTAAAATGGTTTCAAAATGGCATAATGCATTTTCATATGCACCGGGTAACCTAGAGTTAGGTGTGAGTGCATGACAAGGTATTTTTATAAAATCCAGATATATTGCGAAAGGAATTTCAAAGGATGATATTCCCGAGAATCGGGTCGGGAGATGGGCCAACAGATCATTTCCTGACGAGGACCATGACCTGCTTCGGAAGCTCACCAACCAATTCACCCTGAGGGTAGTCCATTATTTTACCGAACATTTCTAAGAGTGTATTTTCAAGAACAACGGGTTTTGCTACGATTGATTTTGCTACACATGGCTTGTGCAAGGTGAGTGAGTCTAAGTGAGGACCTCGTGACATGGGGATGACATGTAGACATTCAAGTAGATCATGTATTTACTTGAGCTGCAGTTTATTTAGAGCATCAGATCGCACTTAGTGGTGAGGCAGCCCACTTTGCATGACATTCTCCCATCGAGCTTTAGCTCACCCTTCACGCTGACCCCTTATTTCAGTACGCAGAGTCGTGTAGAGATGTTTCATTTCAGGTATTGATTAAGAAGTTTAAGCCAGGGTTTGATGGTTTTCGGGATAACATGTATTAGAATTGTAGATTTTAATATATGTTTGTATAAAACAAAAGTGTTATCAAGTATTGAATTATCGGGAGATAATTGAAGAATAGTTAAGTGATAATTGATCTTACGTAGTACGTTTATGAGCCCAAGAGACAATTTTACTCATGTCGGGATTATATCGCATATCGGGATTGCCTGGGGACAGGATATGCAGTGCTATTTTACAAGAATTGTATTTCCGGGCAGAGCCCCAGACAAAGGAGACTCACGATTTTCCGTGGCGCTGCAACCCGACATCCACTAGATTCGCGGTAGACGGTAGTCAATCTTAATTTCCTAGTTTCAGTATATATAGAGTATATACATATTTATATATATAGATAACTATATATATATATATATATATATATATATATATATATATATATATATATATATATATATATATATATATATATATATATAGTTATCTATATATATAATATGTATATATCTATATATATAAATATCTATATATATAGATGTATACATCTCTTATATATGTTAGATGTATATAGATATATCTTATATAGATATATACATATCATATATATAGATATCTATATATATATATATGTTATATATTTTTATATATAAATATCTATATATCTATATAGATTTATATAGATATATAAATCTATATATATATATATATAGATGTATATAGATATATCTATATAGATATATACATATCTATATATATAAATATAGACATATATATATATATATAGATATGTATATATCTATATAGATATATTTATATACATCTATATATATAGATATGTATATGCATTTATATATATAGATTTATATATATAGAGATTCTCATATATAGATATCTATATATAGATTTATATATATATATATATATATATATATATATATATATATATATATATATATATATATATATATATATATATATATATATATATATATATCTATTTATATATAGATATCTATATATATAGGTATTTCTCTATATATATATATATATATTTATATATAGATATCTATATCTATATAGA
>JAEQBH010007807.1:0-104513 GCA_016808115.1 Tetrastigma voinierianum | reverse complement strand
TTACATTAAGTTTTAATAAACTTAATATGTGTTCATAATCTTCTATCCTTTTCATTGGTTTCTATCTTAGCAATTTTTATTTTATAATTTGGTTTTTATTTTTAATATGTTAATTCTACTTTATCTTTTCCCCAATATTTTAAAACATTTTCTCCCTATACTTGTAGTTTTTCTAAATTTCTATCAATTAAGCTTTGTATTTGTTCTTCTTTTATTAATCATAAAGTAGTTTATACTATTATTAATATGGACTAATTCTGTTAAATATATATCTTCATATTCTTCTTCTTCAAAATCTTCTTGTATTATATTTGCAAGGCTGCATTGTCCTTCTTTTTTGCATTCACAATCTTTTTTGCTAATAACTTGGTTTTTGTAATGTTTAATTTGTTTATATAATTTTTCCGACTTACAATTCCGATTTCTTTTGTAATGGACTTATCATACAATGTCTTGATAGGGTAAAAAAATCTTTATTAAAAGTTATTTGTCCATTGTCTTTTAATAGAAATGATAGTCCTAATATAACTTGATGCTTAAGATTTAAAGGTTTTATCCAAGTTTCTTTTAATGGTAAAGAATATTCTAGGCTAGAGTAGCAATTTGTCATAAAGGATATTTCAAGCTGTAGTACTTAGATGGTCGGGTATACCTATTAAGGCTTCCATCTACTTGTCAGGTCATTCACAGTTTTTCATAATATATAAAATCTTTTCGTATTGTTTTCTCATCTATAATTACATGAGTACAGCCTGTATATAATAGTGCATATGTTTTTATTAAAAAAAATCTTCTATCCTTATTGTACATTCTATTTGAGTTCTTTTATTTCTCTTAATTTATTACATATTTCTATAGGATGGATTATTACATTATTATTTTCTTCATTCATAAATTTTTCTGGGATTTCTCCTAATTTTTTCTTTCCTATATATTTTTTAAATTTTATTACTAAATCATTATATCTTTCTTTTATCTCAACTATCTCTTGTTCTATCTCTATAAATTTTCATCTAAAGAGAGAGTATCTATATTTTCCTGATGTGCAATACTTTCAATACTTGCATCAGTGTTGAAATATTCTTCATGCTACTATTATACATGTAAAACCCGAGAAAATTCAATTTTTCCAAAAGGGTAAAAACTAATTTCAGTTGAAACCGGAAATTTCTAGATCTCTGATGACGGTGCTGATTATGTCATAAATTCGTCTCGCTGAATCTAGTGACCCAGAAAGTTTCGCGACTCGAGACAATCTAATATTTTACGACTGCGATAAATCGCGATCTTCAAGGGCGTAGATTTTTACGAAAATCTCTAAGTCGAAGTATTTCGATTTAAAGTTCATTTTACAATAAAGTGAATCGAAAGAAATAAAAATTTTGGGATTAAATGGACCTAATCACAATAGAAATCGTTTATCCAAATGATAAATAATAATAATAATAATAATATAATACACATATAATAATAATAAAAAGAAAAATCATCAAAAAGGAGGGGAGGAGAGCCGTCAGAGAGGGAGAGCGCTAAGAGAGAGGGAGAATATATATATATATATATATATATATATATATATATATATATATATATATATATATATATATATATATATATTATTTTTTTTTTTTTTTTTTTCTTCTTCTTCACTTCTTTTCTCGTGATCTACAAAATTCCACCGTGCGTGTCATTTGTGGCTGAAGTGCAAAGTTGATCTACGAATGAGAGCTACGCTGAAACCAAAATCTCGAGTTTCACAAACTCCATGTGGCGTATGGTTTTATCCTACTTGAAGTTAATTATTAGTTGTTGTGAATGTTTCTGTTGGTCACAGGCCTTGAACGCGAAAGGATCTGGCCCCAAAACTCGGGACCGAATTTTTGGAATTTTTGGCACTTTGCTCTCATTTTACGCCCGCGACTTCAGAAGTAATAAGCCAGTTATTTTACAATTTATGAAATAAATCAGGTGTGTAAAGCATTAGAGACTTATATTGTAAATCGCTTCAAGTGAATAAATTTAGGTGATGGTTGATCACTAATGACATGTGTTGTGAGTGCAAATTTGAGAATGCTGTATAATGATATATTTGATATATTGTATAAATGGTTTGAAATGACATAACGCATTTCATATGCACCGGGTAACCTAGAATTGTGCCAGAGTGTATGATATGAATTTTCAAAACGAATACATAAGGTGGAAGGAATTTCACAGTGATGATTTTCCCATCAAGAGAGATTCCGGCCCAACGTGATCATTTCCTGATGAGGACTATGACTGCTTCTAGAAGTTCTCCAACACATTCGCCAAGGGTAGTCTCATATTTTTACCTAATATCAAGCTTAGCTGGGTATTTCAAGAACAACAAGTTTTGTTTTGAAAATGATATTTCACACATGACTTAGGCAAGTGTGAGGGAGTCTGGGTGAGAACTCGAGACACGTGGAACTGCATTTAGACATTCAAGTAGGATCACGTATTTTCTGAGCCACAAGTGGTTTAAATCGAGCATCAGATATAACTAGGGTGGAGAGTAACCCATTTAGGCGATTCCACCACTGGCGATAGCTCAATCTCGTCGAGGAACATTTTTTCAGGTACGTGGGTGTACCAAGAAGACGCTTCTGTGAGACCGACATTTTCAAGAAAGCCAAGTTGTGGCTTGATGTTTTGAATAACATGTAATAGAATTATAGATTTTAATACATTGTATTAAGAGAAATGTGTTATAACTCTTGAACCATGTAATACATTTGGCTGGGATATAGATTTTGTGAGTTGAACTATCGAATATACTGCAGATATTTCCGATGAAATGGTTGATGTGCGCCTGCTGCCATTTTTACTGTATGCCATTTCGTGATACGAGACGTATAGATTTTCTCCGCAGTTGACGGTAGTCAATCTGAATTTTATTAAGGCCATACTTGGTATCGTAGCATAGGTATACGATCACTAGTGGTCGTGGGGAAACTTCAAAGGCGCCATAGTTCAAGAGATAAGAACATCACCGTGGCTTCGATGTTAGAGCTAGTGGCGTGGGTACATAGACAATCACGGAATAAATATTAGAACACCGCATGCATGTTTTAGGCGCATTGTTCATGAATTTGGTAATTGACGTAGTTAATCTGGCAAAAATTCCAATTTATGGCAAAAAGGTAAAATCGTAATTTCAGAAAATCTAAAAATTTTCTAGATTCTGATGACGAGACTTTGATTAAGTGTTAGAATCGCTCGCGAAATCTAGCTAACACGCCGGCTCTCACACCTCGACATACTTAATTTGCACGTTTTTCGAGGTATCTCGTATTGGGTGCCTTAAAACGACATGTGACGTGACGAAAGTCACCCATATCATGCACTCATGTGACACAAGTTGCATGAGTATAGAGATGATGGAAATGGATGGCCGAGATAGTGCCAAATGTCAAAAAATCCGTTGGGACATATGACATTTGAAATGTTTAATGATAATAGACAAAAGTCCAAATATGTTATCCTCTTTCCTTTGAAATACAAAGCCATACGTGAGGGAGAAAAAACTAATGATATCGAGCTTAGGTTTTGTTTCTGTGAGAGAAGGTGCAACTTCTCTCAGATTACTGAAAACGGATCGCCAGATTGGCCGAGACTAAGGCAAAGTTGATCTACGCGATGAGAGCTACCGCGACACCAAAAAGTCGGGAGTTTTGACAAACCCTAGGGTAGGGGGTTTTATCTCTACTTGAAGTTACACTTTGTTTAAGTGTTTTGTAAATGTTTCTGCTAATGAGGCTCGACCAAGTTTGGTTGATCTGGCCCCAAAACTTAGACCTGATTGTCGAATTGGAGAATTCTGAGCTCATTCTGGATACCAGATCGTAGGTTGTTCGGGGTGTTCGTTTACAATTCTTTATGAAATAAATCGTGTGTCGGGTGTGTATGAGGCCTAAATGGCCATGGATTTGTGTGGTCTGCCAAAGTTGAACCTGAGAGAATGTGTTCGGGGTGATTAACAAACTTAATCAAGCTGTGTTCGTTAATTTGTACTTCACGCTAGCTAATTTTTGTGTAATGGATTGAGAAATTAGAGAATGACTCGAAAGGTGGATCAAAGGAATAGATAGGTTAATACATGATTTTAATGTGTAAACATAAGGACATAATTATATGGAATATAATCAGGTGTGTAGGGGCCATCGAGATGATATTGTAAATCTGTTTCAAGGAGCAAATTTAAAGTATGGTTGATCACTATCAATGACATGTGTCTGAGTGCAAATTTGAGAATGCTGCATGTTTGATTATATTGATATATCAGATAATGGAGCTGGAAATGGCATAATGCATTTTCATATGCATCAGTAACCTAGAGATTAGGTGTTAGTGCATGACATGAATTTTCAAAAACGAGCATGGTTGGGCGGTAAAGGAATAATAGATGATTTTCCTGAGAATCGGGTCGAGATGGCCAATGTATCATTTCGATGACCATGACTGCTTTTTAAAGCTCACCAACCAATTCGCCTCGGAGGGTAGTCCCATATTTTTACCTACACTTCGGTAGTGTATTTTCAAGAACAACAAGTTTTGTTTTGAAAAGGATTATTTTCTCATACGCTAAAGCGCGATGAGTCGATGAGGACTCGAGACATGGGAACGCACTAGACATTCAAGTAGACCAATGATTTACTGAGCGTGTGTTTAAATCGAGCATTACATATGCACTTAGGTGGAGAGTAACCCATTTAGAGTGATTCCACTATCGGCGATAGCTCACCCCTGCCGAGGAACATTTTTTCGTGCAATGTGGGTGCTCGAGAGGATCTTATTCTTCAGAGACCGATTTTGAGGAAAGTCAGGTTGTGGCTTTGATGTTTTTGGATAATATGTATTAGAATTATAGATTTTAATATGTATTTTTATTAAGAGTAATGTATAACTCTTGAACCATGTGAAATAGTTGGTTGGTTATTTTTTATGAGAAATGTTATAACTCATGAACTATTGGAATATAGTTTGGTATATGTTTGATGAGTGTTTGGATGGCAGGCCCGCTGCCATTTTTACTGTGTATGCGTCTCGTGATACAAAACTTATAGATTTCCCGCAAATACAGTAGTTAACTGACCCCTGCTCGGGGGCGTCACGCTGGCATCGAGCTGGGCGTAAACGACACTTGTTCTAAGGCGATCCATAAGTTTAGTCCTCCGATACCACACAAAAGATGGTATCAAAGCTAAGGTATACGATTACCAGAATAAGGCTGGGCATGGGTCAGGATATTTAGCTTGTAGTGTAGTGCCCGGCCAGGGGATTGTCTGCTATTGAAATTCGATACCAATTTTCACAACCGGGTATCGAGCTAAAGTAATATCTCAAAATTACTGCTTGGACTGGATTATTATCATAAATTCTTCCTAATTATATATATTTATGTCGACCCTAAGTATTTATTTTTAGGTCTTAATAATTATTTTTGGCCATATAAATTATATAGATAATTATTTTAATAGTTATATGGCTTAATTCTAAGTGTTAAAATAAAGTAAATACTTAAACATATATTAATTATATTCTAATTAAGTTTTAATTTCAAATTAACTCAAATTAAATTGTAATTGTAATTAAATTGTAGTAATGAAAATAAGGGAAGGATTTAAGGGTAATTTTGGAAATTGCCAAATTTCATTTTGGCCCTTTCTTCTTCCTCCTTCACGCAGCCCCCCCTTCTCTCTTCTCCCTTCCGGCGCCATCACCTCCGTCCAGCCATTTCCGGCCACTGATCTGGCCGTCCGACACCGGGAAAAGGCAACCCCGTCACCGGCCACCCTTGTCCTGCTTGGATCTCGCCTGAGGCTACCCGTCTCGCCGACCGGCGGGCCCGCAAAGGCTCTCCGCCCTTGCCGCGCCACCGCTCGTTATTTCCGCCACCTCCGCCCCAAACCGACCCCAGACCAACTCCGCCCTCAAAAACTTAAGGATCCACCTCGATCGGTTCCAAGGTCGCTTTGCCTGAACGGCGCTGGGTGGAGCTCTCGCCGAGTCGGGATCGCCTGGCCGATTCGCGACCCGGTGGTCCTCTCGACGAAAAGCGATCACATTCGGGTCCCTCAGCTTCGGCCAGCGCGATGTCCTTAGAATCTAATTCCTAAGAACCTCAATTTTCCGCCACCGCCGGCGCATGACGGGAAGCCGCATTCCAGATTAACGCTCGCCCCCGCTCCGCGGGTTCGACTGTGATCGCTTCCGCATTCGAGCTTCTAAAGAATCTTATACCCTAAAACGTGTGGGACTCTCTAATCAGGTAATTTGTCCTGATAATCGATTTTAATTGTTCAATGATGTATGTTGAATATGTCCATCAGATTTCTGACCACGTTGAATTAGTTACTCGTGGTCAGATAATCCAAAGTAGTTAATAAGATCGATTGTATTACACTACAAATTGTTGATTTGATGGATTAGGACGTAGCCCGCACAAATCAGAATTCAGGTGGCCCTAGCCGATGTTTGATTTATCGTGTATATCAAATGTTATTTAGCAAGGTGTCTCCGACTTGTTTTGTTGCAGTTAAGTCCAACTTAGGGAGGTTCCGCCTAATTTCTAAGAGAATTTAAATGTGCTTTATAATTCCGCCTAGCCTGCGGAATTGTCTACCAAGCTCCGTGAGTTGCTTCTAAACCTCAATCTCGATATTGATTATGTCTTTCTATTCTAGATTGTCCAACAAATACGCCTGTATGTACTGAGTAGAAGCGCCTCGAGACCCGATCTTCCGTGAGTTGATATCATATAGCGACACATCATCTCGCATGCATTGCATGAAGACTTCTATGGCATTATAGGGCTACACCCCATCATCACGACATGATTATTACCATTGAATTGTATTTACTATGCAATTAAATTAGTTTGTTATGAAATATATCTCGCATATGAGACTGTTATGATGATGGATGAGTGTGTATTGTTAGGTGTGATATTGTCGTGCATTGTATTTGGAAATGTCAGAATGGAACTATAGCAGACATACTACCTAACGGGTTACATCGTGACCCAGCGCACTCTATTGATCGCATTATGTTATAAAGCCTATGGTTATGGACATGAGTTCTGTCAGCCGCTTTCTGGGGATGCCTGAGGTAAGGTCCCTCGGGGTTGAGCGCTACTTCCTGGGCGCCTGGGCCATAGAGTATGATATGTTAGTTGCCGGAGTTAAGGACTCGGTCGAGTCGCTCTGGGCGCCAACTATAGTTTATCGATTAAGTGTCGACGAGTTAAGGACCCCGGTCGAGCTTTTCTCTGGGCGCCAAATTACTGATTCGAGAGAGGCTTATGGCTCAGAAGACGGTGCATGTGGTCCTCTAGAGTTCTCGACATTGTGGATGATTATGTGATGATATGAAACCCGATGTGTGTGCATGCATACATATGTGAGAGGTATTATTATATAGTCTCAATATGATATATATATTATATTGAAATTTATAAGTGTATAACCCGCTGTCAGAGAGGTGGTATAGATTATATGATATTAACTCACTCGAGACCGACTGCCTCAATTTTCGTGTAATCGCACCCTCCTTCTCTGCACTTCGATAAACCGTCGAATTCTCTTCCTTCACTGGCTACATGTACTATTATGATATTATTAATCTTTTGTCTATTTAATCTAGGTGTCATCACAAAGATTGAATATTAGTATGTTTTGTAATCCGGGATAATTCTGTTCATTTTGTGTATGATGACTCATGCTGGATCGAGACTTTATTTCTCCCTATCAGGTTCAAAGTATCCGAAAGCATATTATATACATGTATGTGGATATATCGTCAGTGATCGTACGATACAGATGAATATTTCAATAAGGCTTGTTACTGCTCTTGGCCTTATGCCTTCCCCATTCCTCTTAAGGTTTGCAGCCACTACTTCCCGTGTCGGGTCATGATTAAAGTTGGCATCGAGCAATAGGTTCATTTCCTATACCTAGAGTCTAAGTTTCCCAAGATCGCGACCAGATCTGTTCATCTTGTCATCACCATCAGATCTAGTTTCCGTCATCCGTTAGGGCGTCTCAAGGTTATCCGATAGTCTTGTGTGTTTACTTTTCAAGATGAGATCGAGATCAAGGGTTAATGCAACAAGAATGCCGATGCCGCAACCAAGAAGAAATCACGAGACCCGCACAATTCTGGGCGATTTATAGCCCAAGACGAGCATCCTTCAACCTGATCCACCAGTTCCTGGGAGAGGGCGAAGGAGACGGGGTAGGCCCCGTGCAGCAGCTAGACAGGTACCGGCTGAGGAGCCACAGGCCGAGGAGCCACAGGTTAATATGCCCAGCACGCTTCAGTACAAGAGATGCCCGTGTCGCAGCCACTACGGAGGCATTTTCGCGTATGACCGGGTGCATGCTCTCTCCAAAGAATCCCAGGAGCATCAATACAGCAGTCGCTAGTAGTTCTCACGGTGACTGTGATTTGACCCGATCACATTCCTGCTCCAAAGACACCAGTTTAATGAGGTTATATTTGATGGAGTATCCTGACCCAATGGATTTTCCGGACGGCGGAGAAGAGAGCATTTGATCCGAGCATCCGGAGCAGACTACTCATTGAGATGGCGTGCCTTCTCCCCTCAAGGGCTTAGCATCGCAGCTAGCCACAAGGATTACATCGCCCAAGCCGAGGGCATGATACGGGCTCGGCTCTCAGTGGAGAGATTTGAAGATAACTACATTTCTTTGCCACGAGGCAAGAGGCATCAAGACGCTGAGTAAATAAGAGAGATGATGTTCAGGAGGGAGTACACCCGCAGTTCATGTATCTTAGTAAATTTGTTCGGAGTTAGTTGCAATGAGGTCGCAAGACGAGTACATCACCTGCTCTGACCACATTTCATCTCGTACAAGAGGAAGCAGAGCTGGAGGTCACCGGATGAAGCGAGACGTATGGAGACCGACCTCGCCTTCATGGTATCTTAGCTGGATGGTGCACAAGAAGACCAGCACGTAGAGCAAACTAGTACACCGCCCGGCAGCCAAAGATTACGGTGGCACAGGTACTCTAAGGGCAACGTGCCCGCGCACGTGAGCGCTGTACTCAAGGGGTCATAAGAAGGGCAGACGCAAACTTAAGGGTTATGGTAGCTTCCTGATTGACAGGTTTAGCCCGCTATAGTTCAAGGGGGACAAGAGTTCGCTCGGCACAAAGAAATAGCTAGTTCTCGTATTCGCATGTGCCCCACAAGCAGGGCGAGGCATCGTGCCCTCAGATTGGCACAAGGAGCTTGTTTGTGTGGAGAGTCGGGGCCATATGGCCAAATCATGCCCAGATTTCCACCACACTCTTTCTCAGATTCTGCGCCAGTGGCGCCGCTTCAGCTCATCGACAGCCGCCAGTCCTTCAAAGTGTGATAAATACGCGCCAGGCCGTGGATATTGGAGGTAGAGCTCCGGAGGCGATGGCAGCGGCCGTGGTCGCCAGCCCTACCGCTCGGGACGCGGGTCGCCGTAGCTTTACGCCACTTCCTCAGACGCCAGGCGTCAATGCCGCCGTGACGTACTATTCCGGCCCGTTATACTAGCTGTGGTGTTATTGTATCCGGTGCCACACACCTCAGGTCTCCTAGTTTTCAGATTTAGGTCAAACACCACCACTTCGTGACTGCATCGCCACTACCCCTCCGAGTGATGCCTTAGGAGGCAAATGAGCTGCCTCCCATCGTGTCCGATTTCTCGTAGCAGGCGCAGACCTTCCTCGCATCTTATTTCGGCTGATGATGGATTTCGGTGTTATTCTCGGGTATGGATCGGGTCAATAGCACTACGCCACCCTGGATTGCCGAGAGAAACAAGTGATTTTCCCGATTCCAGGGGATTCAGAGTTTGGGTTTCGTGGTGAGCAGATACCACTCTTCTAATTTAATTTCACCCATTACAATTTATCGATGTTACGCGGGGTGCTGTAGTTATCCTGCCTCGTAAGGGACACTCAAGTAGTGAGATGTGAGGTAGCCGATGATGTCCCTATCGCCAGGAATTTCCCGATGTTTTCCTGCAGGAGTTGGGCGCGTTTGCCACCGACAGGAGATAGAATTTTGCATTGATGTTGTAATGCACACTTCTATCTCCTTGCCACCTTATAGATGGCACCCGCAGAGTTGAAGGAGCCGAAGGAGAGCGCCACAGATTTGTTAGACAAAGGTTTTGTGTGCCTAAGACTCCCCCGGTGCTCCCGTGCTATTTGTAAGGAAGAGATGTTCCGCGCTTATGTATGTATCTACAGACAGCTGAACAAGGCGACAATACGTAATAAATATCCGCTCCCCGACATGACTTGCTTGATCGCCTGTGGTGCATCATGTTTTTCTAAGATCGACTACTGGGTCGATATCATCACCGAGAATAAGACATTTAGGATGTTCAAGACAAAGATTCAAACGAGGTACGGCCATTATGAGTTCCTAGTGATGTCTTGGACTCACTAATGCACCGGCAAATTTCTTATGGGATTTGATGAACGTGAGTGTTCAAACCCCTTCCCGGATCGCTTTGTACTGTGGTTCACTGGATATATCTCTTAGTATATTCTAGGAGGAGGAGCATGTGTATACGGCGATAGTACGTGACTTTGGAGGAGCAGCACATTATATGCCAAATTCTCCCGTGAATTTTCGGGTCGGATAGCTGTAGCCTTCTCGGGACATGTAGTATCGAGGGAAGGTATTCGGCGGATCCCAAGAAGATGGGGAGGCGCGATGGATCGGGCAGAGACCAAACCACTCGCGGATCGAGGTTCAAGTTTCCCGGGTTTACCATATTATCGCCGCTTCGCACAGATTTTTCAACGCCAAGACTCATTACCTGCTAACCCGCGTAAGAATGTGAAGTTTCTCAGCGGACAAAGGCTTCAGGAGGCGAAGCCGTAAGCCGGCTGATCGTTTCAATTTCCGTCACGCGCTGCATTACCGTACGTGAGGTTATACAAAGGTATCGCGGACGCCAGAGTTTCATCAGTGTGTATTGATGCAGCATGGTAAGGTGATCGCTATGCTTCTAGTAAATTCGAAGAGACACGAAAGGCACTACTCAACTCATGACTTGAGATGGCGACGGCAGATCTTGTACTCAAGATCCGGGAGACATTAATTGTATGGTGAGACATGTGTGAGATTTTCACTGATCACAAGAGTTTAAAATATATTTTTCAAATGTATGGTTAAATTTATACATGTGCAGGTATGGCCGAGCGCTTAAGGACTATGATTGTATCGATTCAATATCACCTGTAAGGCTAATGGTGGCGCATGCTTGGAGTAGGAAATCATCAAGGCTCGCCCACATTACAAGGGTAAGTTTATTAAATTGACTAAGGAAACAGATGACCAAAGGATCAGTGGCTTACAAATAGAGGTGTTGGAGTCCTGGAGCACTTTTAGCACATTTCAGAGTCAAATCAGTTCTGATGGACAAAATTAAGACAACTCAATGCAGAGACCCACAGTTGATGAAAATTATGGATGAGGTTCAGCAGGTCAAAGTATGATTTTGTGATTGGGGATGATGGCACGTTGAGATTGTACTAGGTCATGCCCCCATGTCGGGATGGACTTAGAAAAGAGATTATGGAAGAGGCTCATCATACAACTTACAATATTCATCCCGGTTCCACTAAGATGTATCATGATCTTAGGGTAACTATCAGGAGTGGTATGAAGAAGGATGTAGCGAATAGATTCGTTGTTTCGACTTGCCAAAGAGTCAAACTCGAGCATCGTGGCCGTCTCGGTCAGTTGGCAGCCTACCCCCATTCCAGAGTGGAAATGGGAGAATATTACTACGGACTTTGTGATCGGGTTACTCAACTTCTACAGGTATGATTCCATTCGGGGTGATAGTCGATCGAATGACTAAGCTTCCAAGACACTTTACCCGAAGGACAACTTTTCCGTGAATCAGTATGCTAGGTGTATATCGATAGATTGTTAGTCTTCATGATCCCCGCCGATTAGTCTGATAGAGGGGGCCCTGGGGCTCACTTCTAGGTTTTGGCGGAAACTTCATGAAGAGCTTGGTACTCATTGGACTTTAGTACGCCTTTTCAATTCCTCTGACGATGGACAAGCCTGAGAGGACTATTCGCACGCTGAGGACATGCTGAGGACGTGGTGTGATGGATTCGGGAGGCCAATGGATCGGGCATTTCACCTTTAAGGGAGTTCGCGACAACAATAGCTATCATGCTAGTATCGGCATGGCGCCCACGAGGTACTGTATGGAGGAAGCAGATCGCCACTTGTCGGAAGAAGCCAGAGAGGAAGCTAACCGGTCCTGAATTGGTCCAAATCACTTCTGAAAAGATTCCTATTATTCGAGGTCGGTTGAGGACCGCTTTCAGCAGACAGAAGAGCTACGCCGACCCCAAGAGGAAACATGTGGAGTTTGGTGTAGGTGAGTATGTATTCCTGAAGGTTTCCTACAGGCGTGGTGAGATTTGGTAAGAGGGGAAATTAGCACCTCGCTACGGTGGGACCCCTTTGAGATTGTGGATGTGGTCGGGATGTAGCCTACCGACCGGGAGTTGCCACCCACTTCGCCAATATTCATCCTGGGCCTTCATATATCTAATGTTGAGGAAGTACGTGCCAGATCCTTCACATGTGCTACGGGCCCAAGAAGTAGAGATCAGTGAGGATTTATCGTATGAGGAGCGACCTGTAGCTATTGTGGATACTCAGGTTCGTCAACTACGATCAAAAGTCATTCCAATGGTCAAAAGTCCTATGGCGTAATCGTCATTCGACCGAAGAGTGCACTTAAACCTGAAAGCAGGAGATGCGACGCTCATACCCATACTTGTTCAAGAATGAGGTATTGTTTCTTATTCTTAAAATTCGAGGATCTAATTTTCTAAGGAGAGACCGTATCACAATTCGAAAATTGCCGTTTTGAATCGGATTATTAATATAAATTCTTCCTAATTATATATTTATGTCGAATTCTAAGTATTTATTTTCTAGGTCTTAATAATTATTTTTGGCCATATAAATTATATAGATATAATATTTTAATAGTTGTATGGCTTAATTCTAAGTGTTAAAAATAAAGTAAATACTTAAATATATACTAATTATACCCTAATTAAGTTTAGTAATTTCAAACTAACTCAAATTAAATCAAAATTAGGGACTAAATTGTAGTAATGAAAATAAGGAAGGATTTAAGGTACTCTGGAATTCACAATTTCATTTTGGCCCTTTCTTCTTCCTCCTTCACGCAGCCCCCCTTCTCTCTTCTCCCTTCCGCCATCACTCCGGCCCACCCATTTCCGCACCGATCCGGCCGTCCGACACCGGCAAGAACTCACACGGCCACTTTGTCCCGCTTGATCTCGCCAGCCACCATTCACGGACCGCGCCGCAGGCCTTCTCTCCCCGTCTCGCCTCGACCGTTCAAGATTTCGCCACCTCCGCCCAAACCGACCCCGCATTCGAACTCCCCGCCCCCAAAACTTAAGGGATCCACCCCTTGACTGGGTTCCAAGGTCAGCTTGCCGGTGAACGGCAGGAGCCCCGCCGGAGTCGGGACTGCCTGTGGCCGATTCCGCCATCTCCGGTGGTCCTCCCGACGAAAGCGATCACATTTTTTGGGGTCCTCGAGCTTGGGGGCTTCGCGGGATGTCCCAGAATCTAATTCCCAAGAACTCACTTTCTACCACCGTCTACGGCACGACCTGTGAAGCCGCACTCGTATTTAACGTCATCCTCGCCTCCGTGGTTCCGACTGCGTGATCGCTTCCTCGCATTCGAAGCCTGCAGCGAATCTATACCCTAAAAACGTAGGGACTCTAATCGCAATCGTCTCGATAATCGATTTTAATTGTTCAATGATGTATGTTGAATATGTCCATCGTATTTCTGACCACGTTGAATTAGTTACTCAGGACAGAGTAATCCAAAGTAGTTAATAAGATTGATTGCAGTATATTGCGAATACAAATTGTTTATTTGATGGATCGGACTCTAGCTCGCACAAAATTGTAATCGTGTGTCCTCGCCGATGTTCGATTTATCGTATATCGAATGTTATTTAGCGTGTTCGACTTGTTTTTACAGGAGTTAAGTCCACTAGGAGGTTCACTAATTTTCAGAGAATTTAAAATGTGTTTATATCTGGGCTCTAGCCTGTGAATTGTCTAGTCAAGTCTGCAAAGGTTTCTAAACCTCAATCTCGATATTGATTATGTCTTTTCATTCTAGATTGTCCAACAAATTACGCTGTATACTCGAGGTGTAGAAGCCGCTCCAGACCCGATTCTTCCGTGAGTTGATATCATATAGTTTATGACACATCATCTCGCATGCATTGCATAGCACTCCTATGGCATTGGGTTACACCCCATCATCATTTACATGATTATTACTATTGAATCAGATGGTTATGGTAATTAAATTATTTAGTTTGTTATGAAATATATCTCGCATATGAGACTGTTATGATGATGGATGCGGGAGTGTGCATTGTTAGGTGATATCATTGCATTGTATTTGAAATGTTGTAATGGGAACTATAGCAGGACATACTACCTAATGGGTTACATCAGGACCGGGTGCGCACCGGTATTGATCAGATTATGTTATAGGTTTATGGTTATGGACATGAGTTCCCCCGGTCGAGCTGCTTTCTCTGGGATGCCTGAGGTAAGGTCCCCCGGGTCGAAGCACTTCGGGCGCCATTATAGAGTATGATATGTTAGTCGGCCGAGTTAAGGACTCTCGGTCGAGTCAGTTCTCTGGGGCGCCCAACTATAGTTTATCGGATTAAGTGTCGATCGGGAGTTAAGGACCCCGGTCAGCTTTTCTCCTGTGGCGCCAAATACATCGATCTCGAGAGAGGCGTACGGCTCGTAGCACGAGGCATAGGTCCTCGCAGTTCTCGATTATTGTGATGATTATGCGATGATATGAAAACCCGATGTGTGTGCATGCATACATATGTGAGTGTATTATTATATAGTCTCAATATGATATATATATTATATTGAAATTCTATGTATAACCCGTTGGTCAGAGGTGGTATAGATTATATGATATTAACTCACTCGAGACTCCACCGCCCACTTATTTTTCGTGCACTGTCGCTCCTCCTTCTCCGCATCTTCGATAAACCGTCGAATTCTCTTCCTTCACTGCGGTTACATGTACTATTATGATATTATTAATCTTTGTCTACTTAATCTAGGTGTCACTGCAGTACTTTGGAATATTAGTATGTTTTGTAATCTCGGGATAATTCTGCTCATATTTTGTGTACGATGATTCGTGTATGTGGGATTCGAGACTTTATTTCTCCCTATCGAGGTTGGGCATTCGAGCATATTATATACATGTATGTGGGATATATCGTCAGTGATCGTAGATGATAAGGCTCGTATGAATATTCAAGGCTTGCTACTTGTTTCTCAGTGGCCTTATGCCTTCCCATTCCCTGGCTTCGCCACTACTCCTGTCGGGTCGTGACAAAGTTGGTAAATCACATTTAGGAGCTCCTGGGTGTGGGTATCCATAAGTTTAGTCCCGATACCGACTTCACAAATTGCATCGAGCACAGGCATACGACTACCTAGTGGCTCGAGGGCCATGAGCTAGCCATTGCTATTGCGGTGAAATCTGATACTGGCCATAGCTTGGCATCTATTTAGGTACACTATCACTAGGAGTTCATGGATCGGTTTAGGACCACCGCATGCATGGTGTGTTTCATAAGCCGTGTTCTGGACATGTTCCATGTTTATGATTGCTTGATTGCGGTGTTACACATTGCGTGGAAAACATACACTAGAGGATGTATATGTGAAATGTGATTGTGGTTATTGCGCTAAAATTATATACATGGCATAATATATAGAAAAAGTGGAATGCTAAGGTTAGGAACTATAACCTTAGTTCGAAACTAAACGACTCAAGAAAGTTTTGAAATCGATTGAATAAAAAGGAGTGGTCGGGTACTGAAGACTACCTTAAGGTGATGAACTAAGCCGCCATGGATGTCAAGTCTATTAGTAATTGGCATGCAAGTACTAGTTAGACTGAAATGAAATTGAATAAAGTTTGTTGCCATTTGACATGGGTATGGCAAGTCGAGGCTCGAGACGTAGAGGTCATCCACGAAAGGCCCCAAGCACCACCGCATTTGACCAAAGAAGCCTTTGTCGAGGTCGTTGGCTGCAGTCGCTATCAGACAAAGCTAGTGCAAACAGGTCGTGGAGGTCCGAGTAACCTCCGTAGATTTAAGTCACATCATCCTCCACGCATAGGAGGATCCGGCAGGCGCACTCATCGGTTCCGGCAGACAGAATGTACGGTGCTGCGGATATTACCTCCGATGCACAAGATCGGGTACGCGTGCTCCACGAGGGTGAGTCCCAAGTGTATGGGACTGGTTAAGACCTCTGTGTGATTTAGAGGCAATGACTGAAAGCAGAGTTCTACGGGCTCTTTATGAGCAAGTATTTTTCCTACCATCGCTAGACATGCCAAGCGCCCAAGAGTTCCTGTGAAATGGTAAGCGTGAACGATGACGTTGATGGAGCATACTGCCGCATTCATCGAGTCGCACGCTTCGTGATGACCTCAGGCTGGGCGTATATGGCCAAGGTCGTGAGATTTGGAGAATGGACTGAAGTTATCCATTCGGGCAAGATTATGCTCCGCTGAAGACACCTGCCTCTATGGCTCGGACAGTTTTGGCCATAGAGAGAGAGATGGATGACGTACAAGGCATTCGAGATGCGAGTGCCGATGTAAAGAGAAAGGAGGACGCCTTTCTTCGAGTTTCGGGGGCTTAGAGGTTAAGGCCTCGGGAAAGCCATTGTATGGGAAAATTCTCCCCAGGATCTGTGCAGAGAGTTGGTCAAATACGGCAGACATATCGGGCTCGATGTCATTCATTACGGACTAGTTGACGGTCCATTGATTGTCATGATCGCGACCTTGGGAAGCGTCAGCGCTACACACCCAAACAGGGGTTGTGTAGGTTACATGTCAGGTGGATTACATGTGTGTTAGAGGACACGCCGTGTGAGCATGCGGGGTCCCAGATCATAAGGGTAGCTGAGGAGATTGGGCTCTTAGTGGAATTCGCCTACAACAATAATTATCGCGAGTATACAACCTAGCACTACATGAGGTATCAGGAGCCGGGAGGCCATGGATCACCGTTGAGGTTGACCGAGGTGGGAGAGAGCTCCATCACAGGTCATGATCTGATTAGAGACACCTCCGAGAAGGTGAGCTTGATTCAACGACGTCTTCTCACGGCTCAGAGCCGACAGAAGAGCTATGCTGATAATCGACATTAACCCTTAGAGTTCGAGGTTGGAGATCACGTCTTCTTGAAGGTGATGCCTAAGAGATGAGTGGTCGTTCTAAGCGAGGAAGTTATCGCCGAGGTTAATCGCCTTCGAGATACTGAGAGGTAAGACAAGAAGGCACGGCTGCTTTACCACCCAAGATGTGTGGATCGGGGGAGAGATTGAGGATGATACCCGATGGGACCTTCGAAGAGGGCTCGCATGGCATATGGATACTTCGAGTGTGTTTTGCAACGTAAGACCACTTATACTATCGGTGCGCATAAGACTGGGAGTGGAGGAGTCAACGTGGGAGCGTACATGGGTTAGTCGTTTAATATTTAAATGACTAGTTACATGCATGGTAGAGTGCACGTTGCATATGCATGTGTTTTGTAGAGATTATCCAGAATTTCGGGACGAAATTCCTTTTAAGGAGGGAAGAATGTAAGACCCGAGAAAATTCCAATTTCTGGAAAAAAGATAAAATCATAATTTCGGTAAAAATCTGAAATTTTTCTAGATCTCGGATGACGAGACGGATTTCGCCGGATAGAATCGCTCTCCCGCCGAAATCTAAAAACACGTCGACTTCGTCGACTCCGTGACAATGAATTTGCACGTCGAGGTATCGCGCATCGGTGTCGTAAAACGACATGTGACGTGACAAAGTCACCAACATGCAGTCATGTTGCAGATCCTAACTGACACCCTCCTAGATTCCCTGTGTCCTATCTAGTGAAGTTCCCACCGTACAATCCCTGTGTGAAATGTCCAAATTTCCAACCCCACTTTAAAAAAAAAAATGTAAACACCTCGCATTAATATAATGCCTCAAATATGTATAAAGCCATGACACTCAACCACAAACCCAATCTATATTAACAGAGGTCATATGTGAGACCCCTGAAAATCCGTGATTTCAGAATCTATGAAATGGTAATTTAGGTCAAAATCCCGAAAATTTTCTAGATCTCTACGACGAAACGACTTCATCGTTGAATCGCCTTCGCGAAATCTAGCTACCACGCCGACTTCAGACTCCGAGACATCACTTCCACGCTTCGAGGCACCAAGAGCGGGACACAAAGACACTGGGTATCGCTGGTGGCCAAGAGGCGCCATACGTCCAGCAAGCAGACACGCCAACTTGAGGTATCAAATCTAGGTTTCACTAAAACACATGGCATCATCATCGGGTGAAAAATCTCGCAGAGATGGATATGATAAGGGTGTAATCTCATGAGCCAAGGGAAGCTTGACACTGCAAGTGAGAGGACAATTCGACTAACCATGACCCAAATCCATTGGGGAGAGGGAAAGCAAAGAAAGGGAGGCCAACAGCTGAGAAGAGGAGAAATTCCAGAGGAGAAGCCTCACTCTCTCTAGGATTTTCCTGAACCGGTCCGCGAACTTCTACGGTGCGTTAGGCTAAAGTTGCCCTCACTTCCAAGGGCTACGCTGGTACCCTGCTTGAGGAGTTTTGATTAAACTTCGGAAAGCGTATGCTTCTCCTACTGCATTGCTTAAGGGCCATGTAATGGATGGGGATTTGTTGGAAGCCTCGATGGCCGTGGCTCCCTCTCTCTCGCCCAAAAGATTTAGACCGAGCGCAAATCCCGTAGTGCCTCGCCGACAAATTCACCCGGCCGGCTTCGCGTGATTTCAGGTGATGTCGTGTTATCGCTTACAGCAATATGCCGAGTGTGATTCAGGGGGGCGCTCCAAGATGAACTAACGGACAGGTCTTGTACCATGTGAGCTAATCTTATGTTATTGTTGTAAATTGAATAACATGATTTATGGAATTAATTTTTGTTAATATATGCATGAGTGATATTAGCATGTGTTAAATGTTCGTGTGTCATTGCATCGCACTTGCGTGGGGAGTAACCCAAAGTAGGGAATTTCACTATCGGGCGTTGCTCACCCCTGTCGGTGGAAATACTATTTCAAAGTAATCGAAGACGACTTGGGATGGACGCATCCAGTAGTTCAGAGGATAGAAGAAAATGGCCAAGCCTACTTTATCTTCGTATTTTTTGTAAAATCTGGGGCAAGCGACCCAATTCAGATAAATCAGAATTAAACACAATCGTAAACAAATTCTCGTATAAAATATATAGTCAGTCAGATGGATGCACGGCCCCATCGGGTCACACACACGTACGTCTCATGACACGAGACACGTAGATTTCCGCTGCCGACGGTAGTCAAAGGACACCCCGGGCTGGGGCGCCACATCATATCCACAAACACATAATAAGGACTCATATGAGTTCAATACTAAAATCAGAGTATCTCTAAGAGTGTCGTGAATTCGGGGTACAAAATGAAACACATAAGTCCACAAAATAAAGGCGTATAGATACGATAGAATACAGAGTCAGCCGCTAGTAATCCAGTGACGAGAAGCTGACGCGAGGTAGTCCTACGAACCGCCCGTCCCCAAGCGAATGCATTTAAAATAAAACTTGAGATAATAAAATCTCTGAGTGGCATAATTTATAAGGAAAATAATATTTTTATTTTCAAAGATTCCTTCTCTCAAGACTTCACGTCTACTCTTTTGCAAAGTTCCCCGTTTAAAAATCATTCCACAAAACCCAACTTATACCAAGTCAACAATATGAAATCCACGCTCAAAATTTAACCGAAATTATAACCTGAATTTATTCACAATATAAAAATTGAGCATAATGTGTATAAACCTCATGTTGTACAAATAATCATGAAACCACAATAACCATAATTATTGAAATGGTTATAGCTTACTCAGAAACCCATAATGTACCGTACCATATACCCATCATATACCATACCATATACTCATCATAAACCGTACCATATACCCATCATATACCGTACCATATACCCATCATATACCGTACCATATTCTCATCATAAACCATACCATATACCCATCATATACCGTACCATATACTCATCATATACCGTACCATATACTCATCATAAATCGTACCATATACTCATCATAAACCGTACCATATGCCCATCATATACCGTACCATATACTCATCATAAACCGTACCATATGCCCATCATATACCGTACTACTCATCATATACCATGTACCATATATTCATCATAAACCGTACCATATACCCATCATATACCGTATCATATACCCATCATATAATGTACCATATATTCATCATAAACCGTACCATATACCCATCATATACCGTATCATATACCCATCATATACCGTACCATATACTCATCATAAACTATATCATATACCCATCATATACCGTACCATATACTCATTATAAACCGTACCATATGCCCATCATATACCGTACCATATACTCATCATAAACCGTACCATATGCCCATCATATACCGTACCATATACCCATCATATACCATACCATATATTCATCATAAACCGTACCATATACCAATCATATACCATACCATATACTCATCATAAACCATGGGACTCCCCACCTCATGACCCTCAACCTCGAAAGGTGTCGTGGTAATAATAATAATGATGAACCGGCTTCGTGACCGACCTCACGATCGCGAAATAATATACAACCGCGTGATTGAAACCAACCTCACGCCACCGCGGTAAAAACCAAGCAGTAATAAACTGTTTGGGCAAACCCGACCACCTGGGCCGTGGAAATAATGTATAACTCGTTGCGAAACCAACCTCACGGCCACCGTGGCAAAACCAGCAGTAATAAACCGGTCGGTAAACCCGCCGACCTCACCTACCGTGGAAATAATGTATAACCGTCAGAAACCAACCTCACGCCAATCGTGGCAATCCACAAACCTCCGGTAAACCCGGCCATCACGGCAACTAATAAACCCTCCGCAAACCCGCCATCACGCGGGCAACCACAACCTCCTGCAAACCCGTCCATCACGTGGCAACTAATAACCTCCGGGTAAACCCGGCCATCACGTGGTAACTAATAAACCTCCGGGTAAACCCGGCCATCACATGGCAACTAATAAACCTCCGGGTAAACCCATTTCACTATAATATGGATACTAAATCAATCCTCTGGTACTATATGGTACATCAACATATAACAACCAACACGGTATTCTTACTCACATATACTTTTCCAACGATGTTGTATTATAATATAACAACCAACACAGTATCCTTACTCACATATACTTTTCCAACGATACTATATTATAATATAACAACCAACACAGTATCCTTACTCATATATACTTTTCCAATGATATTGTATTATAAATTAACAACCAACACAGTATCCTTACTCACATATACTCTTCCAACGATGCTGTATTATAATATAACGACCAACACAGTATCCTTACTCACATATACTTTTCCAACGACATCAGACATAATATAACGACCAACACAGTATCCTTACTCACATATACTTTTCCAACGATACTGTATTATAATATAACAACCAACACAGTATCCTTACTCATATATACTTTTCCAATGATACTGCATTATAAATTAACAACCAACACAGTATCCTTACTCACATATACTCTTTCAACGATGTTGTATTATAATATAACGATCAACACAGTATCCTTACTCACATATACTTTTCCAACGATACTGTATTATAATATAACAACCAACACAGTATTCTTACTCATATATACTTTTCCAATGATACTGTATTATAAATTTACAATCAACACAGTATCCTTACTCACATGTACTCTTTCAATGATGTTGTATTATAATATAACGACCAACACAGTATCCTTACTCACATATACTTTTCCAACGATACTGTATTATAATATAACGAAATTATAACGACCAACACAGTATCCTTACTCACATATACTTTTCCAACGATACTGTATTATAATATAATGACCAACACAGTATCCTTACTCACATATACTTTTCTCTGTACTGATACCGCATTATAAATTACACTTATCAATTTAATTTCAACAACTTAATCAAATATATTGATGAATTTCAATTCATCAATTCATTCAAATTGAGAAAATACCATAATGAAAGTATTCATTTCATAACCAATTTTAAGCACACAAAAACTATAAGAATATTTGACATGCTTAAAATCATAAAATCTCAAAATCCATTCCTTACATCAATAAATTTTCAAAGTGGTTTAGTAAACCTCAATCCACGACTCCAAGATAGTTTAAATACCTTACGCACTAATCCATGAACCCAAGAAACTTCCAACATTTAAAATGTCGCATTAAAATCTCACAGAAATGATAAACTTGTTTATATGAAAACAGATCATTATGTTTATGCATAACCAACCATTCGATCAAATGATATATTATTAAATAATTAACCAATTATATACCAATATAATAATTCAAAACATTTAAAATATATAAAACCACCACTAACTACAGATGTTCAATCCGGCTTCCCCAGATCGTCCAGCTCGCCGGAGTGCCCCACTTAATAAAATAACACAGTCTAACAACTAAACTAAAGACATTTGACGCCCCAAATGTTCAGAATAATTTAGGACTATAGTTTGGTCTAAATTGACCTACGGTCCAATTATGCAAAGCAGCCCTACAAAAAAAGTTCCTGCACTCCAAGATTGGGGCTTTTCACCGGAGGCCAATTTCCGAAATTGGAACAAATTCAATAATTCATAAAAACATCCACTTCACTAATCCATCTTCAATTTTTCCAAACTTCTGACCACCGTACTCAATTTCACTTCATCTTCTCAGAATTTACCCTAACACCCAAAAACTTAAACTAACCAAACGACATTCAAAATTCGTAAACCACATATTTGAAGAAAGCCCAAGCAGATCAGAACACATCAAGATTCTTATCTTGGTCCAAAGGTTGTCAGGGTAACAAAATCCTCAATCCCAACAGCCTACCGGTTCTGCTTTTGTCGTATCTTTCAAACTGATGCACCGAGAAAGACCAATTAAATGAGTTCATAGGGTCCAAAAATGATGGAGAGAGGTATGGGTCGTGGGCCCTCGGAATGGCTCTAAACACAAAATCCCGCTTTCACCCAAGGTAGCAAACACAGGTTCGCCGGCCCGATCCGGGCGCTGCTCGGGATTCACGCTGGGCCCGGTCGTGAAATTTCACTACGACCCGGCCGCCCTGGTGGCGCCTCGATGGTGCGGCCGCTGTGGTGGCCGACCGACTCCCCACTACCGAAACCCATCACACCGAAACGTGGTCAAAACTAATCTACCCGAGGTTTTCTGGTTTTTGGATTTTCTCTCTAAGCTCAGTCGATCCTCACTTGGCACCCAAAAATAGCTATATAGAGCCTAGGCTGTTTTCGCAAAACTCAGCCGACTTGAAACCGATAAAACATCATTACTAAATTTACCAGTGGCCATAATTTCTTATCCGTAAGCTCCGATTTTGACGCTCAACCCGTCACTGCGGAACTCAGACGTGACGCAGGCCTACAAATGGTGTCTTAGTCAACCCAAAATTATTCATCCTTGAAAAGTCAACTTGACCCCACCTACTATCGGGTTGGTCAAACTCGTCAAACTCGTCAAACTGTTAAAACTCAGACATTTTAGTACCTGCCGCACATGACACAAGTTGCATGAGTAGAGAGATGATGAAACGGATGTAAATGAGATAGTATCAAATGTCAAAACTAAGTCAGGGAATATTGGGACGACATTTTGAAATGTTTAATGATAATGTGACAAAAGTCCAAATGCTGTCATCCTCTTCCTTTTGAAATACAAAGTCATACGTGATGAGAAAACGAATGACAAGGAGCTTAGGTTTTGTTTTTGCAGAGAAGGTGCAACTTCTCTCTAGATTACCGAAAATTCGACCGTGTGTTTTCATCTTTAATCGCGCAAAGTTGATCTACGCGATGAGAGCTACGCATGACACCAAAAAGTCGAGTTTCACAAAACTCCGTTAGGGTAGGTTTTATCCTACGGAAGTTACACTCGTTTAAGTTTTTGTAATGTTTTTGCTGGTTTAGGCCTCGTTGTTGATCTATCTCCCAAAACTGGGACCGAATTGTTGGAATTTTTTGAGAATTTTGAGCCTATTTCGGGATGTCGTGGATCGTAGGGCTGTTCGGGGGGTGTTTGTTCCATAATTTATGAAATAAATTGTGTGTCATGTGCATGAGGTCTAAATGGCCATGGATTTAGGTTCACAAAGTGGAACTCCATGAGAGAATGTGTTCGGGGTGAGTGATTCAAATTGAATTGCTCAGGTTCGGCATCAAATTTCATGGCCAATTTTTGGTGTAATGGATTGAGAAATAGAAAATGACTTAAGTCAAGGATCAGCGAATAGATAGGTTAATACATGATTTTAATCGCCATAACATGCTTATTACAATTATACGGGTCATAATCGCACACAGAGGTTTATCGTGAGACGATATCAGAATTGCTCGCTGAGTACCTGGGTGACGGCCGATCACTATCAATGACATGTGTCAGGCAAACTGGCATCGTTGCATATTGATATATTTGATATATTGTATAAATGGTTTTCGGGAAATTGCATATCGTATTTCCATACGCACTGCACCTAGAGATTGTGTGTTGCATGACATGAATTTTTTGAAAACGAACATGGTTGGCGGTAAAGGAATTTCACATGATGATTTTCCCGAGAATCGGGTTCTAGGACGGGCCAACAAATCATTTCGATGAGACCACGATCGCTTTCGAAAAGTTCTCACCAACTAATTCACGAGGTAGTCCCATGTTTTTATCGACACTTTCTAAGAGTATATTTTCAAGAACAACAAGTTTTGTTTTGAAAAATGATTATTTTCTCATACATGGCTTAGCACTATGAGAACTCGAGACATGGAATGTGCATTTAGACATTCATAGATCACGTATTTACTCGAGTGTGTGTTTAAATCGGAGCATTACATATGCACTTAGGCGAGAAGAATCCATTTAGTACTTATTCCACTATCGGGCGATAGCTCACCTGCCGAGGGAACATTTTTTCGCACAAGTATGCTCGAGAGGATCTTCGCCTTCTTAGAGACCGATTCAAGAAAGTCAGGCTAGGCTTTGATGTTTTGGATAATATGTATTAGAATTATAGATTTTAATATGTATTTGTATTAAGAGTAATGTATAACTCTTTAACCATGTGAAGAAGTTGGTTGGTTATTTTTGATGAGAAAATGTTATAACTCATGAACTATTGGAATATAATTGACATATGTTTGATGAGTGTTGATGCAGTGGGGCCAAGGCCATTTTTAACAGAAGTACGGCCTCGATAATGAGACGATAGATTTTCCGCCACAGGTCGACAGGGGTAGCTCAACGAACCCCTGTTTGCGGCGTCAACTATGCGTGAATGGTGTGAATAGCCCGTTGATTGTTATAATTGTGTGCTTATATGCTTCAGAGTAGTATAGAGAAAATGTTTGAACTTCTAGGATTGGAAAACATAACCTTAAAGGGTTCGTAAAGACAAACTGAAACATGATAGTTCCAAAATTGGAATTGTGTGTTAGTGCTATACTAGCACCATCAGGAGTATAATTAACCCAAGTTAGTTCATGATAACAAATCAATTAGTGGTCAAAAGCAGCACCACTAAGGAAAAGGTGATGAAACGGCTCGGCCCATGGTTGCTAAGTCTATTAGTAACTGTACGCAAGACATTGGGCTAGGGACCGAGATGAGACAATAAAGTTTGTTGTCATTTGACATATGTAGATGGCAAGTCGAGTACGTAAAGGTCGTCCACAAGGTGCTAGCCAAGCACCACCAAAGATTCACCAACAGGCCTTCGCTGAGGTCGCCTGGGTCAGCGGCCGCCATCGCACGTGCTACAGCAAACAGTCAAGAGGTCCAGTAACCTCCAGATATTTAAGTCACATCATCCTCCCGATGGCTGCTGTGTGGCTGGATCCAGCGGTGGCAAGCACTACTGGTTTCGGTGAGATTGAGAATGTATCGAGGCTATGGATATTACCTCCGATGCAAATAAGATCAAAGAATGCCTGGGGCCTAAGGTGAGTCCTAAGTGTGTGACTTCAGTTAAGACCTATAGGGATTTAGAGGTAATGACTTGGGCGGAGTTCCATGGGCTCTTTATAAGCAAATATTTTTCGGCCACTGCTAGACATGCCAAGGCCCAAGAGTTCCTAGAGCTGAGGCAGGGAACGATAACAGTGATGGAGTACATGGCCAGATTCACTGAGTTGACACCGCTGTGATGACTATGTACAAATCGGGGCCAAGGTCAGAGATTCTTGGTGAATGGATCAAGTTGTCCATTCGGGACAAGATGGTGGCCTTCGCTATAGTGACATGGACTCTATGGTCGATGTGTCTGCCATAGAGAGAGAGATGGAGGACGACAGGCATTCTGGATGCGGGTGTTCGTGGAAGAGAAAGGGAGGATCACCTTCTTCGAATTGGGCTTCAGAGGTTAAGGCCCCGGGAAAGTCATTGTATAAAATTTCCTTTAGGATCTAGGTGAGAGTCGGGTCGACATATAGATATATCGGCTGACAGCCATTCGACATGGATGAGTTAACAGCCATCGAGTTGTCAGAACAGACCTTAGCTGGTCATCATATTCACACCTGGCCTCAGAGTCGCTAAGGTTACACATGCATCGTGGTTAACACAAGATGCATGGAATTTGTGGACTAAATTTTTTTGCAGAATAAAACCCGAGAAAAATCTAATTTTTCCTAAATGGTAAAACTGATATCGCTTGAAACCTAAAATTCTCTAGATTCGATGATCAACTGATAAAACCGTTAAATTGCCTCAAATCTGATCTGTAAGTTTCAACAATTTAAGACAACGTAAATATTTTTACAATTTTCGTGATAAATCGCCAAAGGATTCAAGGGCTTAGATTTTTACTTAAAATCTCGAAAAGTTTAGTGGCTTGATTTAATTTCATTTACAATAAAGTGAACTAAAAAGAAATAAAATTTTTTCGACAAAATGGACCTAAATGGGGCAATAGAAATCGCTTATCCAAATGGATAATAATAATAATAATAATAATATAATAATATTCTAAATAATAATAAAAAGAAAAAAATCATCAAAATGAGGGGGAGGAGAGCGCCTGGGAGAGGGAGAGCGCTGCTAGGGAGAGGGAAAATGATTTTTATTTTGGCTTTTTCTTCTCTTCACTTTTCTCTCAAATCTATGAAAACGGACCGTAGTTTTCACGTAGGTCAAGGCAAAGCTGGATTACTGATGAGAAAGTTAATGCAGGACATCAAAATCTGGAGTTTCTGGCCAAACCCGTGGAGGCAGGCGCTCTTATCCTACTTGAATTTACACTTTGCTTAAGTGTTTTAATGTTTCATTGGCTTCGAGGTCTCAATGAAAGTGATCATCCCAAAAATCACCGAATTTGTTTAATTTTGAGACTTTTCTTGCTCATCTCGACAGTCCGCGATCAGTAGGGCTGTTTGGGGTGTTTATTTCATAATTTATGAAATAAATTGTGTGTGTAGGCCATTGGAGATGATATTGTAAAATGCTCAAGTGAGTAAATTGAAGATGGGCGTTGATCAATATTGAATGACATGTGTTGTGAGTAAATTTGAGAATTGTGTTATCGATATATTTTGATATATTATAAATGGTTTTTGAAAATGAAATATATCATTTCTATATGCACTAGGTAACCTGTGAATTTAGGGTGAGTGCATGACAATGAATTTTTCCGAAAACGAACATGGTTGGCGTAAAGGGAAATTTCATTAAAGCGATTTTCCTGAGAATGGTGTTTGGGAGACTCATCCAACAGATCATTTCGATGAGGACCATGACTGTTTTAGTTCTCCAAACACATTCGCCTGAGGATAGTCCCATATTTTTACCGACACGTTTAGTGTACTTTTCAAGAACAACAAGCTTTGTTTTGAAAATGATATTTTCTCATACATGGCTTAGTATGTGAGGAGTCGGTGAGGACTCGAGACATGGGAGCTGCATTAGACATTCAAGGGTATCACCATTTACTGTTTGTGTTTAAATCGAGCACAGATATGCACTTAGGTGAAGAGTAACCCATTTAAATATGATTCCACTATCAAGGATAGCTCACCCCGTCGAGGGAACATTTTTCGGTGTACGGGTGTTCGAGAAGACTATTCTTCTTAGAGACCGATTTTAAAGAAAGCTCCAAGTTATGGCTTTAATGTTTCGGATAATATGTATTAGGAATTATAGATTTTAATAATGTGATTGTATTATAAATGTTATAACTCTCAACCATGTAATACATTTGGTCAGATATAGATTTTCAGAGTCGAACTATTGGAATAGAAGGTATATTTGGATGGTGTTGATGCAGGGCCTGCGCCATTTTACCAGGCGCCTCGCGGATACGAGACGAGATTTCTTCGCTTTCGCAGGTCGACGGTAGTCAACTACCCGGCTATGCCACAATACATCCTTCTAAATAACATTTTGACATTTTCGCTCTTATGTAATTTATCCGAAACCATTTGTACTTAAAACATCTCTAATACTATCAAGTCCTCATTCTTTTTCCATTTAGGTTCATGTCATATCCATAAATTCTGTGTTTAAAAATTTTAAGTTCGCTAAATCATTTATTAGATCTTCATTTCACTATCTCGAGTTTTTTTTTTCCTTCCTTTATACTAACTATACTGTATATTGTTTCAGTATCAGATATTTCTTCATCTATTTCTACTAATTCTTCGTTTGTACATTCTAAAAGCATACTTCTAGTATTATATAAGTTTTTCTTTCTAGGACAATTCGTACTTAAATGGTCTGAGTCTCCACATGCATAGTAGTTAAGTTTATTTTTATATATTCTCTTTGGATTATACTTTCTAACATGTCTGTTGGGATCTAAATAAGGTTTTCTAGTAGATCTTTTATTATATTTTCTATATGGTTTATTTTTCTTTTCTTTTCGGTCTTCTTCCATTCCATATGTTTGTGGTGTAAATATATTTTTACAAAACCTATATTGACTCTTCTTAAGTTGTCTTTGGGTTTGTATTTCACTACATTTTCTTTTAAGTATTTTCATTATATGATTTATCCTATGTCCTATACCCAAGGTCTTGATTTTCTCAAGCCATCTCATCTTGTTGGAACTCTTTTTAATTCTTTCCCCCATGAGGTTTCTATTCCTCTTCCTAAGGTTCCTGGAAGTTTTCTAAATAATTTTTCTCATAATTATTGGTTAAATCCATTTCCTGAAATAGCACAAAAAATGATAGAATGATTGAAAGAATTCTTTTATATATTTCTAGTCTTTTATCTGCATTTGTTCTAAATGTAATAATGCTTCTTATTGAATGGTAATATCCCGAGTCAGATCTTCTCCCTGTAATTAAACTACTAATTCGCTTACAAAATTATACGGATTAGCTCCTAGTTTAAGCATACTCATGTAGTTTTCCTAAAATTTGTCTTATGATTCCCATAATGCTCCTAGTACTTTCTCCTAAAAAGGTTTCTAAATATTTGTACATAGTTTCAAGATCTGTTTATTGGGGTACATTTTTCCAAACTTCTGCTACAACCGAATATTTCCATACGTCTATTACACTATTCCATAATTGTGGATCGCGGGCTGCTATATTTAGTATTTGTCCCGAGGCTGTCCTCAAAACTTATGTGTTTTTCTTATTGCGTAGTTCTTTCCTTTCAGGGTCTATAATCTATAGATTTATCATATGATTGCTCGCTTTTAGTTCTATTTTCTTTCATAGTGTGCTTGTGGTCCGATAAATTTCCTGCCCCATCTGCCTTAATCCCATAGGTTGAGTTCTAGTAAATGGTGGGAGGAAGTCGTAGTACGCCCATCATCCATCATTTCTAAGTCATTATCCGATTCTGTGGTTTCATTATCTTCTTTCTATTAATCTCTACGACTACAATATTTCCTAAATTATCATAGATTAATCTTTCTGCCTTCTCCTCTATCTTTCCTTTTCTCAAGGCTATTTTTAATAAATCTTCTCCCCGCTATTAATTGGCCTGCTCATGTATATCCTTTTATTGGATAATCTTTTCCTTCTAAAGTTATAGAGTCTATATTTTTGCTTATGTTAATTTTTCGTATTCTTCACTCTCTTTGGTATGTCATTCTTCTTATAATCTATAAATCTATAATTAATTTTTCCTAGAGTATTTGGTACACTAAAGAGGATTTTGGTATAACTCAAGTTTCCATTCTTTAGCAAATTCCTTTTAAACCCATCCATCCATGATAGAATTTTTTATGTTTAATGCTCTGTTTATCCATCCACCCTTAGGCATGGAATGATCACAAAATCTCATTTTATTTTACTTTATTATCTCATAATTTGTACATCTTCCTATGGTCCAATATCACTTATCACAATTTTACTAAGTATCTGTCTTTGTTTAATTTCATTTTTAATATCTTTACAGGTCTAAGATCATCATGTCTCTACAAATATACTTATTCTATATATTATTCATATCCATTTATATTTGCTATTATTTGTTTTCCATCGTCTTAGAACACTATCATATATATGATTAATTAAATGTTCTAAACATTTCCTTCCAACTTTTTAATAGTTTATACATAATCCCAAATGACAAAAATTAGAATTTTTCTATTTATCTACTATATTTTTTCCAACAGTTCTAGTTATTTGTACTATTTCAAAACACGGGATTTCTTCTTAATATTTATAAATTTATTTTTCCTCAAAACACTTTTCTTACAATACTTATTCAAGATTTTTAAACCAGATTTGTTTAAAGTCTCATATCTCCATTTCATCCATGATCTCACCACTCTGCTCCACACTAGTCACTATCAAGAACATTATTACTAATTGGTTCCACTTCATATCATCTGTGAGAATCTGAAATGATCTCCTATTCACTATCACTGGTGTTTGTTCTACTGTTCAAAAATTTATGTCTAGGCACATTGATTTCTTATTTTCTGTCTGCAAATTGAGCCTTGGTTCTTCTGATAAGATCTTTACACTGTTTGAACCACTAGGTCATCACAATTTAATAAAGTCATCTGATATTATTTAATACATCATTGTTTGATATTATTTCATCACTAAAGAACTGTTTACATCATATATTTCCTTCTAAACTGAGACCTTCCATATATACAGTAAGTTTAGCCCTTCAAATACTAGATATACTGGCCCTGACAAAACACTCACATGTTATGCAGCTTTCATCTTTCCAATGATATTTAAAGTTCTTTATTTTAATCTAGTTTTCTAACTGATTAATCATTTATTATCAGATTCCTTCATGTTTGACTTTTATAATTAAAAACCATTTTCTTATCAGTCTGAGTGAATGGATTATTAATCATGTTTTTCCACTGATATTTCTTACTATTTAATGCATCTTTGTCCACCTGGGATTGAGTCTTAAAATTTATAAATCTGATTTATATCAGGACTTAATGTTAATATTGTTAAGAATTTCAATTATACTATATTATGCATGTAACACTTTTATGAACATCAGAATTTAAAGTCTATCTCAAAATATCAATAGTATTTTCTGTTTTTGTCTGCAGATCAGATAATCAAACTTGAATAAACACTAATCTTTAATAATTGTGATTATTCTTCATGTTTTTCAAATGATCTGCAATATAGAGTTTCCTCCATGTTTAAGAATTATTCTTCATAAAATGTTTCTTAGCATGTTTATCTCAAGCTCACTCATTTTTATGAGGAAGAGAACCATGTTCAATGTTTGAAAACACTGCCATCTGCTCTTGCAATGCAAAAAATACCTTGATACATTTCCAGAATTCAATCTGCATCATTTATTATGAAAATCTATATGACTAATTTTTGTGAAACCATCAAATCTTGTCATAAACTAATTTTTAAATAAGTGAGGATAAATAAAGTTTGTTTATGTCTAAGTGGAGTTAATTTTTAAATGTCTTCTTTCTAGGTTGTTTCTAAGTATATTAAACACTAATATTTATTTATCTAATTTTTTAGTAGTAGTTATTATCTCAAGAAATGCCTAAATTCTTTCTAATACAATTGTCAGAATATTAAATATCTCAAGTTTCTCAAACCTCACAAATTATTTTTCTAATTATTTTATTGGATTTATGTATTATGTTAAAGCTAAAAGATCTAAACACTCCTTCTAAATTCTCTAATATATTCTTTATTATTAATTTAATTCACGGTTAACTAGATCTAAAACATACCAATTCCCATCCTGCTTACACCACCCACTAGATCCCTCAAGAATCATTTTACGCCCCTAGCATTTGCCACACTATCACCTCAAATGAACTTACTGCAGTTGTTAGCCAAGCTTTCCAAGGTCTTAGCACCCGTTAAGGTCACAACTTGAGAACCCTTGACTAAATTTAGAAAAAAATATATATTGAAAAAAAAATCTTATTATATATCTAAAGAAATTATTATAAAAATAATTTAAGGAGAATCAAATTATTGTCTTGCTTGCTAACATGTTCTCTCTCGTCTTGCCTATTGGCATCCTTCCCTATTTCTATTGAAATCCTGTGTTTCGACGTCTCGTTTCAACTTGTGAAACATGGATACCAATCGTGGCATCGTGCCTCCATGGACCATGGACGATTTTGAATCACAATACAACAAACTATATATGACTCAAGGAGGAAGAAGGTATGGGGGTCACAACATGAAGGAAATGAAATCATGGCGGAAGAAGAGGAGGACTATAGATGGAGTTTGGTGACGGATATGGCCATTAATGGTGTCTGATAATACAAAACACTCTTGCCTCAATCTGGAGACTCGTTAGAGGAGTACTGTGCATTAAGGAAATCCAACCAAATCTTTTCCTTTTCCTTTTCCTGTTCCAGTTCTACCATGAACTGGAGGATATTAAACGGACCATGGACTTTTAATAACCATAATGTTGATTATCAAGAGATTGAAGCCTGACCGCCACGAAGAATCGATTTGTTCCATGCAGACTTCTCCATGGCTTACCAGGGGGTTTTATGTCGAAATTTAATTATAAGAAAGCATGTGGGGAACTATATATATTGGCTCCTTCCTTATGGCCGATCCAAAGAGCTTTCAGCTTTGGGGGGTGGATGGAAGAACTTCATGCGAATCCGGGTCAGCATATATAGATGTCAGAAACGCACTGAAAATTAGGAAGGGTTGGTTCTGGGTTCAACTTCACTACCAGCGACTGCCCGCTCACCTTTTGCTTCATTTGGTGGGATACTGGGAGGGACATTCCACCAACGTGTGGTATATGCGATGTGGGCCAATGCCAATGGCCGTGGAGCAGTGTTGAGTGGGGCCAAATGAGCCTCGCGGATGGCCGGTCATTGACGAGAGGAGCTCTGGTGAAACTGAAAGTGATACAGATGATACCAGAGGATGGGGTATGATAGCCCCAGATCATCGCGGCCACCCCTATGGGGTATAGAAGAAGATCATGTCTAATTCAGTAAGGATATCCCATGGGGCTGAACCGCAATGACCACCTCCTAAAAGCCTGCTCAGAGGATTCAAGCATTACTTAATATCACGCTTCAACATTCTCCCTCACGCGCATACGGCCCCATACCCGTGTACGGAGAGCCGCGGAACCCAGACCTCCCCGCCAAACCAAGCCTTCCGATACTACGTTAAATAACTAACTCTCCTAAGTTCGCTCAGTGATTTTTCGGCTTAATACGACACGCTTCAACAAACTAATACCAACAAACTGCCCACTGTTATCCCTTTTTAATCGGCGATCAATTAAACCGGAAAGGGCAGCAAACTGCCACTGTTATCCCTTTCAATCGAAGAAGTGATTACCAAACCGAAAGGGCAGTAGTAGTTCTAATTCAAATCAAGACGCAGAGCGCTGTTCGTGGAACCAAACCAAAGCAACGCCGTCAGATTTAAGCAGCTTCGATGATTTCGACAATCAATAAACAAAATCGTTGGACCTATAATCTGACGGCGATGGTAGATCTCATAAGCAGGCTCACCTGCTCAATGAGTACTACTTTATCATGGAATTGCCTCATGTCCTTGAAGAGGCCAATCCCTATCTTCTTAATTGAATCTCTCTGGCTGGAAGAACAAAGCTGGAGTTTATTCAGAAGCAATTGGGCTATGTTTCCAATGCTTTAAATTACTAATTGAATTAGCATGATGAATAAATATTAAAGATAAAATAATACCCAAGTTCCAATGTTTTTTAAGGAGAATAATGAATAAAGTTAGTTATCAAAGAAATGAGAAGAATCAAATAAAGAATACTGTCATATTTAAGGAATCCAAATCCTTAGAATTTGATTCCCCTTTGAATTAGTTTCCATTCCATTCCATTCCCTCATGCTTAAATTTCATCCAAACATGGGAATGGGTTGAAAAGGTAATGACATTCACATTCCACCTCTCTATTCTCATGATCCAAACACACTCTTAATGTATTTGTCAGCCTAAGGAATGACGGAAGATAAAGATAGCAAAGATCAGGCCAATGGGAATCACAAAACACTTGCTCTGGCACTTATCCAACCTCATAAACCCAAAATAAATACAGCTCAGGCCTTTTGGGCTAAAATAATTTTTTCCTTTCAACTGCAGGTGCCTGGTTAGGTAGAAAATGAAAAGTGTCTGTTCTGTCTGGAGCTGGTAAAAAAGAAAACAAAAACAAAAAAACCCTTAAAACGCAACAGCTTGTAATTTGACAAGTGGGTTTCAAAACTCAACTTCATTGCACAGGCAACACTAACATGAAGGTGTAATAGTATAATTGTTAAACCTAGCTCCAACAAACAATCCAACTAACAATCACAAAGCATGTTAAATGAATTTTGAATAACTAATATAAGTAAACCAACATTAGAAGCTACGTTGTATATGCTGGTCTTTTAATTGCCAAAGTACATAATTAAAAGGAAAAAACTTGTACCTTAACAATTTTATAGTTCACTAGAAAAATTCAAAATAAGAGACACTGAGAACAGAACCTACCTTTCAAGAGCCAAACCATGACAAGGAACTCAGTACTATAGCTTGTGATTGGATTAAACAAACTAAGAACACACCTGCCTTCACTGAGATCATGGTCGAAGTATCCATCTGGGCCTTCCCTTGCAGCTGGAAGCACCGGTCTGATAGCCAGTCCTCCCATATGCAGAATCTTGATACCTGAGTGCTTGAGTAGCCTCCCTTCAAATAGCCTGCCCGGGACTGGACCACCGCTCCCTTGAAAAGTTGCCTGAAGAACCAGGACCAAACGGCCTCCCACCAACACCATATCCAGTGCACAGAACTGCTTCCTACCCTTCCCGAATTGACAAAATTGTCAAGCCATTTACTACCACCAGTAGCAGCTGCACCACCATAATCCTGGCCATCCCTCTCGTCTTAGCGTGGCAGATCCAAACCTGATCACTACCCTATTTTAGCCTCGTATGCCCGCTCATTGTTCTCTGCAAGGATTGTTAGCTTGTTCCACAAGCTGGAATGTGCCAAGCCTTTGCAGCCTGTAAAGTCTTATGATCATGAAGGCGATGCAACGAGTGGCTGATCCCAGCTTGCATGCAACTCTTCCATTACCATCATCTTACTGATTGTTCAGGGTCAGCTCTGAAAGGTCAAACATTTTAAGAGCTTATCCAAGCCTGTATATTATAAGACAGTAAATAGGTAAAAGGTAAGTCCTCAGCGCCTCTTCCTTAATCTTTGCCATCACCATCTCAAGGACATCCACCATTCCTGAGGAGCTCTAAAATCAAGGACTTAATAACATCAGCTTTCTGAAGTCTCCTTGCTAAGGGCCCTGGTGGGCAGCTAATACATGGGTCTCTAACATTTTCAGGTGGGCCAGTGAATGTCTGTCTCTCACTCGCCTCAAGCAGTCGGCGAAATGTTTTACTGATAACCTTGCGCCTCGCATCATGCATGTTGGTAGCCATGTTTGGGACCTCCAGTAGCATGGCACATATCAGATGGACCTCCAGAGCCTCCAGCATTTTTATGTGCATGTGATAAGGCATCTGTCGTTCCTTCAATCCTCTCCTGATTAAAACAAGAATTTACGTATGAATCCATGGATGAAAAATTATATATTCTTAAATTAACAATGAATGCCTAATAGAAGTATGAGATGTGGGTTAGAGTTCCACAAATAACTGAATTCAAACATAAAACAACAATTAAGCAGCTCAACACAAAACTCAAAAGAAATATGGTAAAAACATCTACAACAACCAGGTAACATAATCAAAGTAAAAATAACGAAGAGTAAACCCCACGGAAGAATAAAAGCCCATGGCCAGCAAGTCATAGTAGCTCAATCCAACACAACAGATAATTGTACCGGCCAAATCAAAATAAATGAATTCCAGCATGATTTCCAATCGGATCTAGGATAATATGGATTCCAAAATAAATGATATATAGGAATAAAAGAACCAAAAAACACCATATACACAGATTTTCTCCATAATTGTTGACATGATTCCATATTTTTGTTGATTTCCCAATTGTATCACAGATCAATGATTCCAAATTATATATATGAATAAAGTACCCAAAAAAAAAACAACCTAAACACAGATTTTCTCCATAATTGTTGACTTGATTTCATATTTTTGTATCTATATCCTTCAACACCAATGCAGATAAAAACATGTCCAGTTCTTTTCTATACACAATGTGCAAATCCACAGAACACACTGTACCATGCCATTCTTTTAGTGAGAAGAAACTCCATGATGGAAAAAATATTAGTCATTCTACAAACACTAGTTCGCAATCTGGTTGGAGTTGGAGACAATTACGAAATAATTCTGTTGTGCATCTTCAGAACAGACTGCAAGATGCAACTTAACAGTAAAACCAAAAACAACAAACAGGATTAGAAAAATATATATGCAACATTTAACTTAGAACAGATGTATACCTGCTCTTGGGGTCTTCATGGTACCGACTTTGCAAACACCCAGCGAGCAATTCCTGGCTTCCTTCCTCCTGAATAGTTCAGAAAGGCAACCGCTTTTGCTCCTCAGCAATCAGTCCAACCCTAAATGCACACAGTCCAAGCTGTGCCATGGCCCTGTTAAAAAGGATCTGTGTTGAAATGTCCATATGTTGAACATTATCCTGCAAGTGACTCATCAGCAACAGATCGCGGGCAGTTGAAAATTCATCCAGGATGGCATGGTGGTAGATGTCACAGAGCATTGCACGAGCTTTAGTCCTTTCATCCCCATAATTGTATATAAGAGAAACTAGAACATCCATCAGAGTTCTACTATTCTCTGGAAATGTGGGTTTGCGAGGTACCACCTCAGGAGTAACAACAAAATGAAGGTGGACCTACTTTCCTCGACTCTGGGCCCTACTTACTCCTGGATTCCCTCCATTCTCTGTATCTTCTGTTTGTTCAGCCAAATTTTTCATAGCATCTAAACCTCCTCCTGAGGTTTATAATAGATCAGCTCAACTCCGCCTTCAGTGCTACCTTGCAGCATAGCTTTGGAAATCCCCAACTCGCCAAAATAATCCTGGACATTTTGTGCAAGCACAAGAAACAAAGGTTCATCCCTCAGCCTTTCAATATACTCCCGAGTGTGGGGATCAATGCACTGCAAGCTCTTAAAGAACTCCACATCAATCCTCTCAAGGAAGGCCACCATACTACCCCAAACTCTAATTGTCCCCTTATAGTCTGCTCCTTTTTGGGTTTCATTCTCTTCAGGCTCTACAACATCATCCACCACAATGTTTGAATGCTGAACTAGAATGTCTAGTATTGAAAGAATATTCTGCACACACTTCTTCCACACGTTTAATGGCATGTGCCCGCTATGCTTAGTTCACATCAAATTGGCAAACAACACTGAAAAGGATCTCCAGCTTTTGAGCAGGGGTCTTGGCAACCCTTGTCAGGAAAGTAAGCTGTTCAACCTGCTCAAGCCTTCCAGTTCCTTTCCTACCACGAACAGCAACAATCTCTTTGAACTTCTTGTTAACCGTATCCCACATAATCTCACTTGGATCCTTCATGAATTGCTTGTCCATTAGTCCATCCTGCTCATCTTTTTTCCCAACCCCCACCAGCCTTTGCCACTAATTAATATCATCTCTATCTTCTTTATAATCATCCCTTCAGAATCTGTTCCTATTGCACATTTGAAGGGTCCTCTTCAACCTCTGAGTCATCAGCCTCCTCCTCAGCATCATCATCCCTAGGCTCTTTCTTCACTTTCAGGGTGTTCCCTGTAATTTATTAATCTCTTCTTTCTTCATACTGCTTATTGTTTTTCTTTCTTCAATTTCTGTTTCATTGAGTTCAGGGCCTTAGCATTACTACTACTCATCTTCTTCTTGGCATCCTTATTTGCCAAAGCCTGACTCAAAAAGTCCTCCAACATTACAAGCGCCTTGATATAAAGGGTAGGAACTTTATCAGACTCCGTAACCCGCATGACTTTCTCAAGCTGCTTATTTATCTTGTCAAAGCTCTCTTGTAGGCTGACCCAGTCATTGATCTTCATAGCATTCTTCATCTGATCGACAGTAGAAGACATCTCCTCAAAGCGCTTGTCTTTCGCAGAACGCACAACACGTACTTGACCATCAGGGTCATCACTATCATCACTAGCATTGGCCTGGAGATTCATACAAAGGCATGTGGTGCAGACTCTCCTGCTGCTCCACCCCTCTCAACTCCATCCTCGTAATCACTCTCCTCCTCCTCGGTTTCACTGTCACCCTACAATAGACAACACAAGTGCATTCAGGTTTGCTTCTAGTTCCCCCATTAGAAGTGCCCCATCCAACCCAGAGAAACACAAACACCCCCCCCCCCCCCCAATAAACCAATAAACTCAATCGAGTTATGATGCATACCTGAGCACTCCAAAATCGTGACGACATATTTCTCTGTAGAGCTCACTATTCGCAAATCAGGAATCTGCTCTCAAAAAACCAACAAGGAAATTTTTATTAAAAAATTTTGAAAAAGTAAGGAAACAAATACATCAATAATCGTTCGGCAACAATTCACTGATTTCGTACGTGTTCCAAAACAAATCTGATAGACGATGGGGAGGGAAAATAATTTATGAGTCTAAATTTGTTACTGTTTCGTATATATCTAAAAAGAAAAAAGAAAACCTTCTATCAAGTATCAACTGATCACAGCCTATCTAGTTAAATCAAAGGAAGTGCCCATTTTTTTTCTTCCCCTAAACAAATCAGACCAAGACAAATCAAAAAATTGTTAAAGCTTTCTACCCAAATTTACACAGATCCACAGCCTACATAGGAATTTGTAGCAAGTTCATCAAACTAATCCCCAAAAAATAATACAAAAACATGTTACAAATCACCCCATAAACTAAACATTCTCGTTCTCGTGATCTTATTCCCGAATCCGGAGTTGACAATTTGTGCAAACAAAAACCCCAAGAAAATGATGCAAAACACCTCCAAACCGCCCCATAAACTAAACGCCTCAGTGAGAAGAACGAACCTCGAGAGAGCAGATGATCAGCCGGGGCAAGTGCACGCAACAGTGAATCCACAACCCTAGGGCCATGTTTACTCATGATTGCCACGATTAATTTCAGACGGACGACTAACTGACGACTATAACTCCATTAAATTTAATATCATTCTGTTCTGGGCATGCCAGACAAAAATTATGTGACTTTATCCTACGTCTACATTATTCCACTGCATGCCATATTGCTTTTTACTTAATATCGAATATAACTTTTTTTGGCAGACACGAATAAGACTCACGAAGATTAAATACAAGCTGCTTGCTTTTTAACATTGCAGAATTAGCAGAATCAAGTAACGGCATCTGATTATTTTTGGCTCCGTCCAACCTCATTCCACTCGCATCGTTTAATTTAATTTTAACGCTTAATTGGTACAGGCTTATTTTCTCAAACCGATACGTCGCGATTATTACTCTCTGAGAACCTATAAAATTAAATTTTCAAATTCAAGAAACGTTAATAAAAATAATAATCATTATACTGTCAGGTTCTTAAAATTTTCTGTGACTTTGACGCATTTAAACGAATCAAGCAATAAGTAAATCTGGCTCCTCATGAATCTAATGACCTTAAAAGTTTGGTTTAATTATGAGACAAAACGGAATTCTTCGATTTTCCGCTGAGTGCTGTCAATGATCAGTGACTAAATTTTAATAAAATCTCGAAGCAGAATTGTCACAAGCTTCATTTAAAATAAAAGAAACCGAAAAGAAATAAATTATTTCGATAAACTTAATTCGAATTTAAGAATATTGATCATATATCCAAAATAATAATATATATTCTCTAAATATTTTTGATAATATATATTCTAATTTATATATTGTTAATATATTTATAATATATTATATCATATATAATATATTAAGCCTATTTTTGTTTCATGTATTTATTATTAGTTATTTGATAATATGTTGTTAATAAATTTTTTTGTTTAAATTTTTAGTTACATTAATTATTTTTTTAGAAAACTATAAATATTTGCTCCCAAGATCCCACACTCCACTACTCAGTTAAAAACCAAAGACAAAAGCACCATCTTCACTAATTTTTGTCTCAGCTTAATGGGCCTCAAAGATCTACCAACACTTCACTAATTTTCATTCAAAATTACCTAATCCCCTCTCATTCGTTACCAAACACGCTGTAAGCTTTTTATATTTAAAATGGGGCAGATAATTTAAATTAATGGGCTTTTTGTTATTATGATCCACTTCTACAAAGACTCGGTGGTTGGATAGGGTTATTGTCCCAGTTCTTTACTTTTCTTGCCATATTAATTTAATAAAATATTTCTTTTTTTATTTTTCCATGTTTTTATCTTCGATCTCAAAACCCTTTTTTTAATTTAAAAATTATAAAAATAATCACAATTTTTTTAAGTATGAAAGGTAATATTTTTATAATTTATTTAAGAATTTAATTATAGCAAAACTCTTACTGCTTAATTTTATGAAGTAATTGTCTCTGGTTGTCTTATATCGCAAAAAATAGCTTCCTAAAGTGAATAAATAAAATCAAACCAAATAAATTGGATAATAAGTTTATTTTAATTATTGATCAGTATAAAAACCGTTAATTTCACTAATAGAAAGACTCGAAAAAATTATTTATATTTTTATATAAAAATATAATTTACTTGAATAGAAAATATAGAAAATCAACATATAAAAATACACAAAACCAAAATGCAAATCAACAGAATATTGAACTTGATGACTTATTGGGCTCTTTATTCAATTTGTTTTGGGTACATAGATAAGCTTGTTCATGCTCAAGTCTGGGGCACGATAGCATTCAGAACGAGCCAAGCCACGGCCTGGGCCGACTCATCAAAAGCCGACTGTCAAACACAAAGAACGAAATGAAACAGCCTTAATTCTAGCTGATAAACTCTGCCGCCGGCCGTCTGAGCCGTCGAGCCGCCGGACTCCGTCTCCCAACCAGGCCCGCTACGCCTCCCGCCCAAGATCCGGGTTCACCCCACACCCGACCAGCGCCGCCGAGCAAATGCCCAGTCATGTAAACCCGATATCGATGTAATATATCCTCAAGCCTCCAGATCCAAATAATTACATGGCAATGCGTGAATCCTCACGGTCAAGTAAGAAACATTATAAGACCACGAGCCGAAATGGAACCCACTTTTTCACTGGTCAACAATCAGACTTAGATCTCGTATACGTCGATAGCTTTAAATGGCACCACCATAGCTAAGGTAACAAGATTTGTGATGTTCTAAAGATGATACGTGAAGAAGGTGCCAAGAAAGTTATTTGCAAGACACTGATGTTTGGTACGACCCACCTGGCACAATTCACTGATCCTGTGTACAAGAATCCGGACAGTAAATACAGGGTATTGGGTCTCAGTGAAACACAGCTTCGCTACACAGCCTAGATGTTTGTTTCATCTGAAGAAGATTGGAAAGAAAATAATCTAATTCACCGAGCATGATCAATTTTAAATTGCCTAACATGATCCTAATTCAAACTCAAATAAATCTTTTCGATATCGGGGTATCGACTTGAACCCAAATAAGATCTAGGCTCAAAAGGCAAGGCATCAAGGGTGATCGCAAGATGTTTACAGAGAAACATGGAGTCTGATTCTGGACCGCCAGCAGAGATTTTAACACGAGTGCCACCGCCACCGGCATGAAAATTCGTCGACCGGCCGACATGGTGGGCGATCGATCTCCACCCAGCGCAGAAGCTACGGGTCTTGAAGTTAATCATGCCACTGGTAGTCGAGGGTGGTGGCCAACTTAACCATGCAAAGCTAAGATATCACAAATAGTTTTCGTTGTTACTAATTTAGTTCGCTTTGGTAGATCTTTGGCTGACATATTATTTCTTTATTTTAGATAATTTGATTAAAACCAATCATGTTTCTTATTCATAACATTTCTGTATCTTATTTCTTCACTCGCAATTTCTACTTGTTTTAATTTTATCACAATTTTTTCAGCCAGTAATGTTTCTAAAGAGCTTTAATTCTAATGTGAATCCAAGAAAAGGAAACAAATGTCATGAGTGGCTTTAATAAATTTTTGATCAATTGCTAAATCAACTAAGGTAAACAAATCCCATAGAAATTATTTCCTTAATTGATGTATTTGTTATCAGATCGACAAGCTTAAAAAGATATTTGACTGAAATTATGATCGATTACAATACAAACCTCAGATAAAGTTCTGATTGGACTTGAGCCCCGAGGTTGCTCAGCTTCACCCACATGGAAAACAAGCCCACTGAGCCTGCCGCTTTTTTTTTTAAACTGCCAAGCCAGCCGATTCTTGCTGCTCAAAAGCTCTGGGCCGGCTCAACCCGCCATAAATTCAACAAGCCTACCGGGAATGTTCAAAGCTCGCCCTGGCCATTGCTACCACCCCTCAAAGATATCAGATGTTTATTTCTTTCTTCTTTTTTTTTCCTCTTTTTTACGACTAAACACTTCATTTATAACGTAATCATTTGACTTGAATTGTGAAACCCCCCTCCTCCCTATGCCCCTCGTTTATTTATACACTTTACCATATAAACTAACATGATAGCCGATTGAGATTACATACTTCACTAGGTTTAGATATAAAATGCTCTCATATGAGAACGAGTTTTACACCGTTAGATGGTGATTTTATTTCTTTAGATCTCTATAGATTAAAATTTTGTCTGAGAAAACACAAATCTCAATAAATAAAATCACAATCTAACTAAGATAAAACTTGTTTTCTTGTTATGAGAAATGTAGAGTTTTTTATAGTCGAACCTATTTCACTATATTATTTTAATTATCGAGATTACAAATTTCATGACACAAGATTGATACCTTAATAATATTCCTTTTAAACACATTTTGATTATTAATTTATTTTTTTTACACTGTAATTTCAAAATAGTAAATCGTCTTACTAGAGCTCGAACCTGGGACTTCCTCTTTATGTCTTGTAACTGTTTGAAACAGTAAGCACTCCACCACTGAAGCTAGCACATAATGAGTAATTTTAATTATTAGTTATTAAAAACATATACAGATAGTATTTAAATAGGTATGTCATCAAAATTAAATGAACACTACTATGCCAATCAATTTTTTAGACTATTATCTGATTATCGAAAATATTTAGGAAAGAACAAATTTGTTGAAATTTTTATTTTTATTCTTCTTTTGTTGAATCATTTTAGGAAAAAAAGTCAAATACAATAAAACTGTATAAACTATGCATTTTAATATTAGTTAATATTTTTATTGAACTCTAAAAATAATTATAATGTGACTGAAATAACAAACATACATAATTTTTATAGTGTAACAAGTAATTATACCTATAAACAATAACTGGAGATGCAATGATCTAAGAACCGTAATCGATGACTGAGGTGTGTATAACACTGTTCTTAGGAATTTATTTCCCCAGGATCCAACAGTCCTTCAAAACCGAGAGTCTGGGACGTGAACGCAGCGAGGAGAAAACCCGTACCGTAGAGAGGAAAATAAGATGAAGAAGATACCTTTTCAAAGCTAGTCTCCATTTGATTTTATAGGCAAAATTATGGTCGTTGGTCATTAAGAGGATTTAATTAAAAATGTTACGAATTAAATGCAAAACTTCATCGAAGAATTAAACAGAACGCTACAATTAAAATGCAAACTTAATTGTAAAAATTAAAGCTAAACGTTACTTAATTAAATGCAAACTTAATGGTTAGAATTTGAATTCAAAATAAACTCAAGTGCACTTATCATGATTTTGGCGACTTGAACCATTTTCGATTTAAATACACACAAATCAAGGCTTTTATTTAGGCAAGAAAACCAAAATTAATTGGGAGCAAAACCGAATGTGTCCCGAGTCTATTCACACGCATGGATGGGGGCAAAACCACCGATTTGCATTGAACCCAAGCTAACCAATTCTCAGGCGCCACTATACTCCCTTTTCTCAATCCACGAGGAAAGCCCATAAATGGGTTTTAATATATAAACTCAAAAAACCTTGTCTTTGTTCCATGTGGGACACAACTTTTTGTTTTTTGTTTTTATTGAAAAAACCCATTGTTTACAACAGTTGGGGCCCTTGGGGGTAGTAGTAGTAGTAATTATGGAATGGAGTGGACGGTGTAGGTGCTTCCAAAGCGCGTTCGGGATAGAGAGATTTCAAAATTTCTCGGAAATATTTTGTGGTGGAAAAGTATTAGCTATCCGTCTGCAACCCACACCAAATCTAAGAGCAACTCCAACGGGAGTTGCTATCAGGGGTGTCATCCCCATAACCGCTAAAATGACACCTCAAAGATAAAAAATCAAGCTCCAATGGAGGTGACATCAGAGGTGGCAAAATGTCATCCAGTTTTTACAAGATATTTTGGTGAACTTTGGAAGAGATAATCTAATATATTGTAAAATAGGCAATATGGCTACTGCTCTTCCTAAACGACTATATATTCCCATCCTATATTTAACAAGTTTAATTATATTTTTAATAAAACATTGAATATTAAAATGGCACCCCATTTTGGCACCTATCATTGGAACAAAAACACTATTCATCGGGAGCGTCAAACACTGCTCAGTGGTTTGTACCTAAGATTTGTAAGACCCATTTTTTGCGAATCCCATCGGAAGCCGCTTAATCCACTCATACAAAAATATTTTTATCATAATTCAAAATTGGCAAATCTAACCCTTTCCAAATTGTTATTAAGACTTATTGTTGGATTTTTCCTTTTATTTGAATTAAATTATTTTTTTAAAATTTTATTTTTTTATTTGAATGACTTTTACCTTTTGAAACATTTTGTTTTCAAAACGTTTGCTTTAATATAATTGAGTTTTTTCAATTCCATTTATGAGTTTTTTTTTCTCTTTCTTCTTTTTCGTTAGCTTGAAACCGTCGAAAAACATTCAAATATTTTATTTGGCTGAGATCTTATTTAAATAAAGATACGAGCAAGTATTCAGCCTGGTCTGATGACCGCCAAGATGTTGTTGTCAGCTACTCTTGAAAATCGCATATTCTAAGAAATAGACGCCGACAAAATCTTAAAGCACTATCAGATAAAAGGAATCTACACTTACCACAAATGGTTAAGAGTCTCCTGGGCATAGGGAGATAAGGTGTTTAGGGTTTAAGTCTTGATATATATAAATTTATGTGGAATAAAAAAATATGATATAATGTAAAATGAATAGATTTAAAAAAAACCTGTTGGACCTATTGATTTAAAAGTTAGTCCTAATGATATCGCCATTAGGACTCGAATTCTGGACTCCTTCCCTCCCTATGCCCACTTAAACACTTATCCCTTTGAGTTAGGTCTTATTGGCATTTATAATGTTTTTCTTTATAAATTTGTTATCACTGTGACCCACTCGAACCCTCGAACTGATCTAACTCTTCACTCGATATTATCCGATTTAGACTCCGCAGCCGACACACATACCACTTCCCACCGTCGCCCCAATTTTAATGCATATCTATCGGGACCTACACTCTTAAGAAGAGGCTCAAGTAGTGGTGAGTCTTGTAGGTCTTCATATATGGACCATTGTCATCCCCTCTCCGTGCAATGCGAGACGTCACGATCCACCTCGGGGGCCCAAGATCCTCCTATCACATTTTCCTTTTATTGGAGATTCGTTCTAATACTATTTATAACGATTCAACTATTTAAGAGATATTGCTCGATTTAGTGGTCAGAATTTCACGCATATTGGCCAGCTTTCCATTAGCCCGCCTCGATTTTGATTATTTGTTGAGTCTATACCCTCAAGAAAATGTCTCATTAGTGTTGAGTCTTAAGTCCTTAATATATTGACCAATGTCATCCTCTCTCCAAGCGATGTGAAACTCCACACTTTTTCTTTCTATGTCCGTTCGAGCTTTTAACCATTTGAATTATGTCTTATTAGCGCGATGTTGTTTTTAATCGGCTCAAGTTTCCACTAAAGTACTTATTTTTCAAAAGTTTAATTAAAACTTTTTTTTACGAAAATGTGAAAAATGATGTTAGCAAGAGGCACTTTCAACCATATATTGGAGAAAAAAACTTTCAATATTATGAAAATAAAAAAAATGATATTCGTTAAAAAAATATCACAATAAACTATTATTTTTTTATTAGAAACATATAAATATTTATATTGTTAGAAAATTTCTTTTATGATTATAAAAAAATTTTGAATAAATATTTGCGAAAAATTTCGATGTTTTTTTTGGAAGAAAAATTTCAAGTGATTTTATTAAAACAACTTTCATTAGTTTTTTTTTTTCTAAAATGTACAAATATTGTCAAACACTTATTTCTTTTATATTAGAAACATTCCAAAATTATTTTTAGGATAGGAACATCGTTTGCAAGCTAAGTGAAGTCTATATTTGATTTTTAAAGAATTTGAAAGAAAATGTGAGAACAAAAGTGAAATAAAAAAATATTTTAGATTGATTTGTTTCAAAAATAGATTAAAAACATTTTTATAAGAAAATCATCACCCAAATAAACATTAAAAGTATTATTGAGAATAATTTTCGAAAACATAAATAACATTGTTTTGGTGTTTTTTTATATTTTTTGAAAATTGTTCTTATTCTTTAAATGTATTGTTTTATGTATTTTTATATTTTTTTCAAGAAAAAAAAATCAAACGAGTTATCCAGATTTTCTTCCTCTTGTTTTCCTAATACAAAAAACAGTTTTAAAAAATGGTTACACATAACCAATCGATCTATTTGACACATTCAGTTCCCAAATTCCTGATGTCGGGAGTTGTTTTTCTATTTAGCGCTGCCTCGCTTCTCACGGACTTCACAGATTCACAAAATCCTTAAGCTGAATTTAAAACAAAGGCCCCACATCGAATGTGTAGACACATTGCTGTGGCCATACCTTTTCGAACAGACATGTCTGTTCGTGGAGACACTTCCTGGCATACTTATACTCCCGTTTTTCCCATTTTTTAGAATAACAAAAAATAACAAAAATATTCTCTTCACTACATATCATTCATTTTGTGCGATTGTTCTGCAAATTGAGTTCGTCGGGGTCCTCCGATCCGTACCACTTCGGAGGAACGAGATCCGTTCTATCCTGGGAGACGACATTCACCATCCTCCCTGACAAGCCTGGCGCCAAATTCGGGTTTTAAGGACACAACGCTATCGTCAGGGCTCGACCGCTTTCTAATTATCGCTTACACTCGCAGTTTGTTTCCTTCATAATTTTGTTTCTGGTTTTTGAACGAACACGAAGGCTACAATCTTAAGACGAATTTTGGTATTTAGTTCCTTCGTCAGTTACGTATTTTTTTTTCGCTTACGCATCGCACTATTCATGCATACTAAAGAATTGGCTCGTTGTTCTCAGAAAGAAAGAAACCAAAAGAAAGCTTAAAATCGAAAACGCCTCTCGTGATTCCTTCCACGGTGCGGTTTAAATCTTCCCGTAACGCCATCGTCAAAGGTTTCCTTTCTGCTTTCGCTGCGAAAACCATCGTAAGCTTTTCATTTTTTTTTCTTTATGTTTCTTGCTTTTTGTTTCTCGCATGCTTGTCAGGCCGAGTGTGTGTTTCTGGTTATCCGGGTATTAGGTTTACTGCTAGGTTATGGTTTTCTACTCGTGTGGCTTTTGCCACGATGTAAGCTTACTGCTTTTTGATATTGTCGTGATCATAGGTTTTTCATAAAGAAGCAAATGCTGGGAAAAGGTTTCGATTATCGGGAGTCCGGGCCTCACTTGTCCCATCATAATGTGAGTTTTCAGGGAATCCTCTTATATGGATTTGAGTAAAGGGAAAGTGGTAATGGTTCAGGGGGAATTGTATTTTTCACTAGCCATTGATGGAGATAGAGATGAGCATTATCAGTGGATTTTCGCTTAAATTGTGTATTTTGCTTATTAATCTAGTCTCTTTCCATGAAATTCCAAGGAAAATCTTCGAGAACTCCGGCAAATTCAGGGTGGTAATGGGAAACTTACTATGGATGTTGGTTATGGCGCTAATGTTTATAGAATGGAAACTGAAAAGGGTTATACCCAGTGGTCATGGGACTCATCCCGGCGTCCATGTCAATGGTAAATAAGAGGGCAAGAGCTCTCGACTCTCGCCATGCCCATCAAATTCTTGGGCCCTACTAATATTTCTCGACGACATCGATGGCGTGCATTCTCATCTCCTCGTTGTAGGAATTTGAATACTGAAGCCACAAGGAAAATATCAGCACTCCCATCCCCAACACGGTCTTACATGGAGTCTGTTCCAATGAGAAAGTATTTATTCAAAACTAAGTTACTGGGAGAAAAAGTTGATGAAGATATCCGTATTCCAGATTCCCTTCCTGTAGATGAGTTCTCAGCAAGAAAAGCGCATGGCGATCTTTGAATCCAAGGTCATTCACTTGCTGTAGATATTGAAATTCAAGGTCACCTACCGTATAAGCTATCACTATAGAATCATGTTATTCAAATTCAAGATCATCTCGATTGTAGATAAAACATTTGGCATGCTAGATTAGGACACGTTAACTATGTCAAGAAGAAATTAATGAATACGGGAGCATCACACTTAAGTTTGACTCGCTCCAAGTGAGAAATGCTAAGTATGTGTTAATCTAAATTTTCTAAGCCCTTCCACTGTAGATAATGTAGTTTTTAACCTTTAGATTTAATAATGCATATATGTATATGAAACCAATATCGCAAGAGGTGGTAATAAGTATTTTATTACTTTTATAGAATGATTTGGCAGATTGTTATGTTTATCATAAGAGCAAAGATGAGGCCGTGAATGTTGAGACTTATAAGGCCGGTTGAAACTCGCTGAACAAGAAAATTAAAATCATATGAGTGACAGAGAGGTGAATATGAAATTTCCATTTGAGAAAATTTGTACCGAGTTTGGTATCGTCAATTAAATGATCAGTTCCTTATACACTACAATCTACCGGAGTGGCTGAAAGGAAAATTCCGTTTTAAAGGAAAAACAATGAATGCATTGTTGAATAGTTCCGCTACTACACATAATCGCTGTGGGGAAGTCGTTGACTCGGGGCCGAATTTTATTTTAAATAGAGTACCCCATAAAAAAAGACACAACAAACTCTATGAGAAATGGAAAGGCGTAATGCATAACTTGAATTATCTCAAAGTGTGGGGTGTTTCGCTAAGGTCAAGTGCCTAAGCCTAAAAAGGTTGTTATAGACTAAAGACCGTTGACTGTGCTTTTATCTGATATATTCGTAATAGCAATGTATATCGCTTTTCTTCTTTGTTCACAAGTCGAGATCCCGATATACATGTCAATAAGATCAATCATGACGCTGCTCTTTTGAAAATATATTTCCATATACATGGGTATATGAGTCAATTGATAATAATAAGAGGTTTTGCATACTATATCAAGTGATCCAATGGAGGATGAATCCTAGACGAGTAAAAGACAAAAGGACTTCATGTCTTTCGGGATCCGATTTCTAACGTGACTGCTTGGAAAATGAGTCTCTGACATTCGTAAAGAAGCCGTGGACTTCGCTTAGAAGCCCGTTTCCGAAATAAGCCATCAATAAAGTGAAGTTGAATTCATCTTGTCAAATCATCCCCATACATGGAAATTGGCCGACCTTCCTGCACAAACCACTACAATGTAAGTGATTTTCAAGAGGAAAATGAAATGATGGTGCTATCGATAAATATAAGGTTAGCTTGTAGTAAAAGGATACAAGCAACAAGAAGGTCTTGACTATTGACACTTATTCAATTGCTACTGTAATTCTACATCTATAAGGATGCTAATTGCTATAGCAAATGTGTATGTTTGAAATCCATCAAATGGATGTGAAAACGACCTTCTTAAACGGAGATTTGGAAGAAGAAATATATTTGGAACAACCCGAAGGGTTCATTGTTCCAGGACAAGAGCAGAAAGTATGTCGATTTATCAAGTCACTCTATGGATTGAAACAAGCACCAAAACAATGGCATGCTAAATTGAATAAGTCATGTTGTCGAATGGTTTCCTAAGATTAATGAGTGCAATAAATGTGTATATGTTAAGCAAACTCGTAATCGCTTCCATTTTATGTCTATATGTGGACGATATGCTTATAATGTGCTAAACACAGAGACTATTAAGAAAAATCAAATTACAGGCAACTTGAAATGAAAGATATAGGGGTCGCTGATGTTATTTTAGGAGTTAAAATCCATAAGACATCTGGAGGATTAGCTCTATCACAATTCCATTATATTGAAACGATTCTTGGAAAGTGCAAGAATCTAGATATTGTACCAATAAAGACTCCGATAGATGTTAATTTACATCTTTCTAAGAATACTGGTGAAAACAAAGCTCAAAATGAGTATGCTAGTGTTACTAGTGGCTTAATGTATGTCATGAATCGTACTAGGCCATAGTTTGTGCGGTGAGCAAGCTAAGTCGATTTACAGTTAGTCCAAAATGAAATCATTGAAAGCTAGAAACGCTTATTATGCGTTACTTCTAAAGTATACTCAAGATTATGCTCAAGATTATGCTTTCGTGACATACGGTAATATCCGACAGCATTTCTGGAAGGATACCGTGATGCAAATTGATAACCGCACTAAAGACACAAAATCAACAAGTGGATAAGTGTATTCACACTTGGTGGCTACGTTCGAAATCATCCAAACAAACTTGTATCATAGATCCATCATGGAATAAGAATTTATCGCTTCGATAAAATCGTGAAGAAGCCAGTGGCTTCGGAATTTCGAAGATATTCCTAATCGCCTAAACCAGCGCCCGCTATATGTACATTGTGATAGCCAAGCCGCACAGAAGGGCAAGGAATGTCATGTATAATCTGGCAGAAGTCTCGACACATACGTCGAAGACATGACATAGTAAGACAACTTCTTTCTAGTGGAATTATCACCATTGACTATGTGAAGTCAAAAGATAATATTGCGGATCCATTGACAAAAGGCCTAACTAGAGATGCAAAAACATCAAGGGGAAAGGGTTTAAGGCCTCTAAACAAGTCATCATAGCGGACACCCTACCTAGTTGACTGGAGATCCCAAGATCTAGGTTCAAAGGGACAACTAAGTTATGAAGACAAAGCAGAGTATCGGTTTCCAATTGCTTACCCATTCCCTGATAAAGACAATATTAATATGTGAAGGTTAAGCAAAAGCTTTTAATGATTATGAAACTATATGTTCATAAATCGCCTATGTGAGTGTGAAGTGAGGGCCGCTTCTGTGAGAATTGACGAGGCCGAATTCTCTACAACACTCATGAGACCAGGCGGTGTTCATGGCCAAAACGAACACAACAGTGAGAACCAATTTGAAACCGAGAAATAGTTGATTTCATTGTCTAGGCTTACACGAAAGGTCGCATAGCTCAAAGACATCAAGCCCACTGACGACCGAGTAAGTCCCATAGTTTCACCATGAAAGTTCAAAGTCTCGTACTACTTATCCCTGATGCAACGTTTCTCATGGAATAATCGCACTTTTTGCATCTCATGCATACACGAGAGTATCGATATCAAAACTTTTCATTCATGGGGATTGTCAGACTTTGGCATTCACAAAATCCTTAAGTGACTGAAAATGTGTGTCCCACATCATCGCATAATATCGGCTGGTTCATACCTTTTCGAACGTATTACGTCTCTGTCGTGGAGCACACTTCTTCTCGCATACTTATACTCCCGTTTTCCATTTAATAACAAAAATAACAAAATATTCTCTTCACTCGCATATCATTCATTTTAAAGCATTGTTCAAGAATTGAGTTCGCTTCTGAAATCCTTCCCATCCATCAACTTCTGAGAGGAACGAGAGATCCGTTTCTATCCGGGAGACACATCCACTATCCTCCTACGTTGAAATAAATTCGTTTTGCAAATAACACAACGCTATCGTTGTGCTCTGATTTGCTTTCTAATTATTGTTTGCAACTCACAGTTTGTTTCCCTTCATATTTTTGTTATGTTCTTAACAAACACGAAGAACTACATTTTCAGTGACGTATCACCTCCTTGAATCTCACACACACACACTCTCTCTTTGGTTGTTTACTTCTATTTTAATTCTTCTGAAAAAGAGGAGTATTTGATTGTCAAAAAATCGCAATCCATGGATAATCCCCAATTTTCCAAGGAGGGATCATGGGGAAACTTCCTAGGTAGTCAATAACACGTGTCAAGATCACTGTGGTTTATGCACTCTCCCCGTCGATTTAATAATGAAATTAACACACAATATTTCAGATCATTGAATTCAAACTCATCTCTGATAATAAAATAATAATAAAAATAGATTACATACCGCTTCAAGAACACGCTACTCATGATATTTCACTCGCTTATAGATCTTAAATTCTTGATCTCTTCTTCTCCTCTTATCAAACTTTGATACACATAATTGTTTTATGTAATTGATGGAAGAGTGCTCTAACCGCATATGAAGGGGTTTCTATATATAACTTATTGATAGGAGAAGAGGGCAAAAAATACACGTTCAAAAACCGTTCTAAACGTGTTATTCGAATAAATGTTCATATTCCAAAATAATAAATTATATTTATTATTAATAATTGTTCTTATTCCAAAATAATAAATTATATTTATTATAATTTACCCACTCCATCAAGTGGTAAACATTCTATACGCTTTGAAAGATATCGAGTATCTTTAATCGTTAAATACTAGGTTAGTGGGCCACCCACTTAATTTTAATATGGAAATAACATTCTCCCCACTTGGCCCACTAAACCTATTATGAAAAACTATAATATATTTAGTTTACATATAAAATATATATCGAAAAATAAATTTGACGATCACGATTTCAATAAATTTAAATAATACGTCCAAAAATCATATACCATAATATCAATTCCGCTAGGGATTATAACACGAGTCATGGCTAGCCACATGACCATAATGTCATGTTTCTTCCATGCACCACACATCAATAACCCTTACTAACTCCAACCATAATGCCAACAGCCCCTATAATTTGTCTTGTCAGATAATTTTTGCTTTATCAAACAACAAAACGCTACACTCCATAATTGAAAAACAAAAATAAACATAAAACAATTTTAATGCGCAAATTGTCAATTACATAACCACTCATTCATTATCATACATATTATGGGATTACTCAAAGGCCCATCCTCATAACATGTTCTAAATATGCCTTCGAGGTAATCCTTAGTTAATGGATCAAGAACCATAAGTGTGGTCCTAATATTTTCAATTGACACTTGTTGTTTCTGGACTCTTTCTTTAACAACTAAATACTTTAAATCCATGTGTTTCGATTCACTATAAAATTTGCCATTCTTAGAGAAGAAAACAGCTGCGGTGCTATCACAATATATTCTCAAAGGTTTAGCAATAGAATCGACAACACCAAGCCTTGAGACAAAATTCCGCAACCATAAAGCATGACTTGAAGCTTCAAAATACAACAAACTCGCCTCCACAGTACGGTTATGACCGATTTGCTTTTCACTCTTCCACAAGATTGCCCCCCGTGGCGCCCCTTACCCGACCGACGCCATGATCCGAACCGAGTCCGGATGCCACTAAAATCACTCCAATCACTCAAAATCATGTCTTTGCTGAAGGACATAAAATTCCGGGGCAAGCCCATAAACATTTAACAAAATACATTTAACTTTAACAAATACGTCATAGATGAAGGCATTCAAGCCTTTTCAAAATGATTTACAAAAATAGATATTCAGAGTTCAAATTGTTTTTACAAAATATCAATATCCAAAAGAAAACATGGAATGAATGCACATGTCGGAGCATACTCCGAAATTTCCTTCTTTATGACTCGACGCTCCTCGATCTTGGGTCCGCTTTCGATCACTATCTATCACTTTCCGAGGCGCATTGGTAAAACAATACGCTTAAACATTTTCATGCTTAGTGGTTCTATATAAATCCATTCCTGCTTTCGCCTTAATTAAATCATGCAATTTAATAATTCGTAACTTTCAATCTTTCGATGATCAATATAAATACAACACATACCTTTATATATATATATATATATACAAGAAGAGAAGTTCATCGATCATCCCATAAATACATTTTCATAATCAATATTTCACAATCTCAAATCAATCCAAATATGCTCATAAATTCCAGCCCGCCAGACTTCAATCTCGCTTCGAAAATCAATTCAACTTGAAAATTAACTAATCTGGCTTGCGCCAATCAATTCAGTTATGCCAATCAATTCAGTTAGGCCCTTAACGAATTTAACCTATGTCTTCGGCACGGGATGTCAGAGGTCCCACGATCCCGCCGGTCAGCAGAGATCACGATGGTTTTATAACACGCATCTGGCCCTACTGGCCGCCGACCGTTATGTTAATCAAATAGGAGAACACTATCGATACACACAACCTGGCTGCCGGACGGAGCCGACACATCAATAGTCATAGTGATCGCGATTTGACCTCATCGGGTACACCAATCTATCCCACGCTAAATAAACTGCTAACATTCTATTAAGGGCGCTCAAACTTTTTATAGCAAATATAGTACAATATGTGTACGCTAGGCAAACAGCTTTATTTTTCAATAATCATGCAATTTTTTTATATGCAAACATTTCACAATCACTTTTCTCAAATCAATTAAATCAATTCAATATGCTTTAGAACAAACATGCAAAACTTGAAATGAGGAATAGGAGCTTATGAGGAACAAACATTTCAAACTTGAAATGAGAATAGATTTAGAAGAACAAACCCAAAAATTTTGCACTTTGATTCCAATCCTCGAATCTCAATCACGCTATTTTCCTCCTCGTCAGTCCCTATTCCAAAACCATTAAAGAACAATATTCATGTGTACTAGTAGTTTTGGTTAGATGGATTTTCTAACTTAATATGAGTTCCAATTTTAACAATATATATATATATATATATATATATATATATATATATATATATATATATATATATATATATATATATATATATGGATTCTGATCAATGGGCTTTCCATAGAGTCAAAGAACACCCGACCTGAGTTCGACGAAGGAGTTATGACTAAGTTGGAAGTCATACACAGTCAATTCCTGAATGGACAAGCTGACCTTGGACCTGGACGAGCTCGATCTATCAATTCTGCTAAAACATCTTCTATCCTCCTCAGTTATATGAATGTATTCGACTCATGGCTCTCCATAGATTCCAAGAACACCCAAATCGGAGTTCAACGAAGGATATGACCTTCCCAGCCGGGAGGCCGCGCGTAGTCAACTTCACGAGCCGACTAACCGACGAGCCGCACTGAAGTGACGAGCTCAGTCAAACACCTCGGTCTGACATCTAACATCCTCCTCAGGCATATGAATGTATTCTTGACTCCATGGGCTTTCCATAGAGTCCAAGAACACCCAAATCGGAGTTCAAACGGCGAGACATGGTCTCTCCCGTCGAGTCGCGGTCAACTGACGAGTCGATTCGACCGATGAGTCGAGACCGGCGGACGAGCTCATTCAAACACCTCGGTCTGACATCTAACATCCTCCTCAGGCATATCAATGTATTCTTGACTCCATGGGCTTTTCATAGAGTTCAAGAACACCCAAATCGGAGTTCAAACGAAGGAGATATGACCTTCCAAAGTTGGAGGTCATGCGTAGTCAACTTTGACGAGCTGACCTGAACTAACGACCACTGTTTGACGACCACCGGCTAATCTAATTCCTCGGCTCTGATCACCCCCGGCTTGATCGACCACCGTTTGACGACCATCGCTTGACGACCGGCTTCTGACGACCACCGCTTTGACGACCAACGCTTGACCCACCCTAGCTTGACCAATGCTTGACGACTTCACCCATTTGACTGCTCGCAGTAAAAAAGACCATAATCTTGGTCTACAGAGTCCGACTGAGAAACTGAAGCCTAACATCAAGTTCATTGATGTGGTTACTACACAGAAGGACTCACTGCCAAATTATCTTTATTTCCTACCCAAAACCCATTCTAAGGTCTGGCTAGCTGGACCCGACCGCGTAACCGACCCGACCAGATTTAGCTGGGCTGACCTCAATAAAAGGACTATAACTTAGTCTACAGAGGTCCAAATTGAGAAATTGAAAAGCCTAACATCAAGTTAATTGATGTGGCTACAATTTACGAGAAGGACACACTACCAAATTCCCTTCACTTCGTACCCAAAAATCAGCTCTAAGGTTCGGCTAGCTGCGCACTACCACAATGTGGCAGCTTCCCATGGTTTAAATGCAAACTATACATTCCCTAAGGCCGTATAACCACCCAACAATCCTTAGGGTAGAAGACTCACTGCTAGAGAAGACCTACCTCACAGTTTGTCAGAAGTCCCCATCTCTACTTACTTGCGCCTATTGTCACGTGAAGGACTTTCCCTCTTGCTACTTCTGCATCTATATTCGATTGGTTTGAAAATCTAGAGAGTAAGATGGGAGCCTCTCTCTCTAACTCTCCCTTTTCTCTGTTCTCCTTTTCTTATGGTTCACACTTAATCGTATTTTTTAAAAAGGAGGAAGCTTCCTCCCTCTTTCCTACATACCACATGTCCTTTCCTTCATTTTTTTTTTTTTTGTATTTAGGTCCCTCTATTTCTCTATTATTCTTCATTTAAGTCCCCTATTATTTTCCCCTTACTTATTTATTTCTCCAAATTTACTCTAGACATCTAAACTTATTTTAAATAACCCTTAGGTCCCATTTTACACTTTTTAAAATACTCCAAGTTGGCCCAATTATACCCTAATACATAAAAAATTTTATTTTAAAAATTTTGTATTTTGTAGTTATAGCTTCATTCGCTAGCATAAAGACAAATCCCGGTTGACTTTTAAGCCATTCGAGACAACCACCATAATCATAATCCGAGTAACCGACAACCTTTAATTGTTCAGATCTTTTATATGTGAGCATATAATCCTTTGTCTCAGAAGTACCTCATGACCTCTTTCGTACTTTCCAGTTGTTCGAATCTCGGATCACTTTGGTATCTTCCTACATGCCTACAGCAAAGTCGATATCCTGCCTTGTACATGTTTGAGCGTACATCAAACTTCCCACGCCTGATGCATGTGCTTAATTTTCTTCATTCGCTCCTTCCATGTTATTCCTCGGGCACCGCATTTTTACTTAATTTGTCACCTTTCAATATGTGGGCAATACCCGATGAACATGACTGAGATATTAAATCTCTAAAACCCGATCAATATATCCTTCGAGATAAACCTAGCACCTCGAGATCGATCCCTAAAGATCTCGATGCCAATAACATAGTTTGCCTCACCCATATCATCAACCATAAGGAGTTTTTGAGAGATATTCTCACACGCCCGATCCCTGGCCACCCGATCATGATCCCAACCAAGTCCCGGGGCGTGATGCTATCTATACTATAATTATATACTCCATCGGGACCACTCATCGACATGTTCTTACCTCAGAGCCGCACTGTGAGCTCTATCGTGCACAAACAATTTCGCAATAACAAAATGATTTTGTACATATACAAAGGAACTACCAACTGAGTGGTGTCCATCACAATTTATATACATATACGTAGAGTCCCATTTACCTTTTACATTTAAAAATTCTATTACAAAACACATCGTAGATCATGGAAGCACTACTGTGAGCACCTATCTCCTCGAGTCAAGCCTTTCTTTGGTCGATGTGGAATGTCCCGTCCTATCCTCGTTCTTCTCGCTTCGTACCTACACCTGATTGAATGACCCGGCGGCTGCTTTACGCTGGGAACATAAGCATGGACAACCACCAATGGCGACTGTCACAAGCTTATACATATGCATTTCATATATCTATTCATATTTCTATAACTTTAATTACTTATCTATCACATATACCTTGCCTATTGCATGTCAATCTCTTTCGGTACATATTCTATGTCTTGACATATCTTTTATCTATACTATTACCGTATTCCTGTTTCTATGCTTTACATATCCTATAATTTATTATGTTCATTCTCTTCATGTTCATATTCCTGCGGCATGTATCATATAATTTTCATATAACCTATCTTATACTATCCCGTACGTTTATCTACATTCTTATACTCTTTTCATATACGATACTTCTTTGTTTGCTTTCATATGATACTTTTCATGTACTATATTTTCCTATGCTTTCCATATACTATACTTTTCATATACCTTTCTCTTTTATCTACTCAGACTTTTACTCGTCTACATCCTTTTCTAGTTCTATACTTTGTACTTTCTATATAATGATATTCATGTAATCGTTTTCATACCTATATTCATGTACCGTTCATTTCATAATCGTTTTCCTCAAGTATACTTTTCTATATGGCTTTCTTTTATACATCAGACCGCCCATATGCTTTTCTCTCGTTATACACTGGCCATCTAGTACATTACTTTTTTGTTACTGTCTATACTTTCATCGCATAGCAATGTTATGCTTCTCATTTCATGTCATATGTTCTATACATATCATTTCCTTTTTGGTTTCATGTCTGCAAATACCTTAGAAGCGGATACGGGAAAACTATGTGTACCCGAAGGTACTATCACCGTGACGAGGCGTTGATCTCTCGCCCTATAATACCCGACATCGCTTTTCACCGGCAGACAAAGGACTCATGCCATATGCTACTCCAGACTGAAGGTACTCATCACCGCACGAGGCGTTGATCTCCGGCCTATCAGGTGACTCATGTGGCCACCCGATCAAACGGATCTATATCATCGACCCAAATCCAGGGCCTCAATCTGCCTATGAATATGCCGCAAAGAACTCGTATCTTCCCTATGCATGCCTATCTATCCCTCTACTAGGTCCCAAGTTATAATAATCAGCTTTATTACATTTTCGTACATATCTCATAAGTACGAATAACTATTGTTATCATAATCGCTTATGCATATACTATCATTACTTTACTCAGATTCGCTCTCATATCCGTAGTTTTATATTACTGGCTTCTCATATATCTCTATAATACATATATTCATATCTTTTCTATCATTTAGTTTTGTCTATCATATTTCATGAATGCATCTATGCACTCTTGTATTATATCATTTATGCATCAACTTTATGCGTTTCATATCCCGATTTAGCTATTCTTTCAGATTTCTCAGTATTTTTATTCTTAGTGTCATTATCTTTCGCTTATCTCTATCGTTCTTATCATTTATGCCTTTCTTATCATGTGTTCCTAGCATGTTTCCTCTTATTCATTTCGGTATGTCTATCATATATTCCTATCATTTACATATTCCTGTCATGTCTTTATCTATTCATATACTTTCTATATTTCTATCATGTTTCATCTATTCGTTTATGTATGACAATCATATGTTCATAATATATAATCTTATATTCATATGTGCCTTTCATTAGTGTACTTTAGACTATCGTATCTTATGATGATGTCCTATCGTATCTTTATCATCTTATGACTTATACCTATCATATCTTATGACATATCCTATATTAATATCATATTCATGTTTTTATGAACCTATCTATACATATTGCATTTTCTATATTTTCCTTGTTTCATGGCTATTACATATAGCACTTCATATATTTATGAAGTATGATGTCTATGAGATCACACTCTCATTTATATATTCTCATTCCTTTATGAATCTAGTTTATTTAGAATTGAATCAATCCAATCGGGATCATCCAAACTAAAGTTATGGCATTTCTTTCATGCCAACTAGTCATTTTACCGATTTTAGGGACTGATTGGAATACCCATTTTCCTGGGTCTTAACTTCCATATTTTGACACTAAGTCCCGGTACTTATTTAAAGCCAAGGCCTCAAGGGTTCTATTCCAACTGAAATCACCCACCCGATCAATGAATTTCAAGTTAGCCCTAAACAACCCGACTACTCTATGCTCAAAGCTGGAACCAGAATGTGGCTTGCATATGTCCTTACTCTTGAGTGAATTGTTGGGCTATCTAGAGTCAGAATTTGGATACTTACAAATATGTTTTGTTCTCCTTGAAGTTCCATTTTACGTGGCAAGCCACTCTTGAATCACTCAAATCGTATAAGAAATGAGCAAGTTATACAAAATACAAAACTGGTCGAAACTGGGAAATCAGGATAGTTCTACCGTAGAACTTAACTTCTACCGGTAGAACTTGGCCAAAAATGACCAGAACCGAAGTTCTACCGGTAGAACTTAACTTCTACCGGTAGAACTCTCCGAAAAGTGCCCAGAATGGTTAATTTCTCCCATTTTTCCATACTTCCTTTTGATACTCTCAAATCAATCTTCTATAACATCCAACACACATCTAATCCTTTCCAATTCACTTTGAAATCACTTTTCTATTCAATTCCTCCTTCAATACTTATCTTAGTTCAAAGACTTATCATGAATTACTTCAAAACCCATTCCAATATGGGTTATAACTCATACACAAATCAAACTCAAGGATTTATTAGGATTTATTCAAAACCCTAATTCAATTACTCTTAATTAACCATGAATTCATCCTCAAAGAGAGGATTTCATGAGCCAGGCATACGGGTTTTACTCCACCTTACTTGCCATCATTGGGGTTAAGATGAAACCTCAGCAAACCCCATGTTCGGGGACAATAATAATCCTACCAAGCCAAAGATCCATGCCAAATCTTATGATTCATAATCAAGGTGAGTTTCCATACTCTGACTCGATCCCTCCTTTTTCTTCTCCTCTTCTTTCTTCCTCTTCCTCTCTTCTCTTTTGCTCTTTCTCTCCCGCTTTTTTCTCTCTTTGGAGACCAACCTGGTCTTAAAACCCATGTCTGTTAAGGCCATGTTTGGCCAAATCACAGAAAACTCATTTTTGACTTTAACTTTTCATAATTGCATTTAAACCCTTTATTCTCTTATATTTCTATTTCATCTTTTCTATATTTGCCTTTAATCCCATCTCTTATTAAATTTCTATTTTGGCATCCTATCTTTTACTCTTATAGCACTTAAGTCCTCAAGTGGTAAATTACATATTTACCCTTGGCTTTATTATTAATTCCGGGTATCTTGTTTTATTTCCGAAAATTCCTATTTAACTTTTAATATACCCTAAACAAATCCGAAAACTGCTAGGGTATATTTCGGGATGTTACAACTCTCCCCTCCTTATAAGAATTTCGTCCTCGAAATTCATACTACGCGCTTTGTCTGTTCTATGTCAAGTCTTTTCTTTTCATATCTTTTACCTATGACATTTCTTATACTTTCTTTTCATTTCTATTCTCTATGTCATGTCTATATCACTTCATTATCATCTATACATAACACAAGGACATCCACATCAGAGGCTAATACTTTTCTATACGTATCCATGTCTATCTTTTCTATCTTATACTCTATCTAGAACAACATCTTATACTCTATCTATGTTTAACATCTTATACTCTATCTTAGAATAAATTTCTTAAACATAGGCTTCCTCCGTAAACGCCTAAACCTTTGCCTTCCGATACCACTAAATTGTCACGCCCGATCCCTACCTCGACCCGACTATTGATCTTAACCGAAGTCCGGCGTGATGCTATCTATACTATACTATATAATTTTATCGGGACTCTACTCGACATGTTCTTACCGTAGCCGCACTGCATCTATCGGGTGCACAAACAATTTCAAGAATAACAAAAATGATTCGTACATATACAAAGGAACTACCACCGGAGTGGTGTCCATCACAATTTATATACATATACGTAGTCCCATTTACCTATACATTTAAAAATTTCTAGTTACAAACACATCGTAGATCATGCATAGCCACCGTGAGCACCCCATCGAGTCGGCCTTCTTTGGCCGATGCGAATGTCCCGTCCTCTATCCTCGTCACTTCTCGTACCTACACCTGACAACACCCATGCTAAACTTTACGCTTAGTGGGAACATAAGCATGGACAACCACCAATGGCGACTGTCACAAGCTTATACATATGCATTTCATATATCTATTCATATTTCTATAACTTGAATTACTTATCTACTACATATATTCTCGGGCCATTGCATGTCAATTCCTTTTCGGTACATATTCTATGTCTTGACATATCTTTTATCTATACTATTACCGTATTCCTGTTTCTATGCTTTACATATCCTATACTTATTATGTTCATTTCCTTTCATGTTCGTATTCTGTGCATGTATCATATACTTTCATATAACCTATCTTATACTATCCTGTACGTTTATCTACATTCTTATACTTTTCATATACGATACTTTTGTTTGCTTTCATATGATACTTTTCATGTACTATATTTTCCTATGTTTTCCATATACTATACTTTTCATATACCTTTCTCTTTTATCTACTTTTTGTACTTTACTTGTTCATATCCTTTTCGTGTTCTATACTTTGTACTTTCTATATACTATATTCATGTACTGTTTTCATATACTCATATCTTCATGTACTGCTAATTCTACATCGCTTTCCTCGTTATATTCTTCATATGGCTTTCTCTTTTATACACTGTACTGTCCATATGCTTTTCTCTTTTATACATCAATATCTAGTACATTACTTTGTTTTTTTGTTATCAGTTTATACTTTCATCGCATAAAGAAGCAGGTTATGCTTCTCTATCATGTCATGTTCTATACATACTCCTTTTGGTTTCTGTCTCGCAAATACCTGTAGCTTGCCACATGAAACTATGTGTACCCAAGGTACTCATCACCGTGACGAAGTGCTGATTCTCCGTCTCCCGTTAATAATTGAAGGTATCACACCGCACGAGACAAAATGACCTATGCCATATGCCATCTGCGACCAAGGTACTATCACCGCACGAGGCGCGGATTCGCCTATCAGGGTGACTTATGGCCACCTGATCAAAACGGATTCATATCATCGACCCAAACCCAAGCCTCAATCTCTGCCTATGAATATGCCGCAAAGAACGATCTTCCATAGGCATGCCTATCTATCCCTCTACTGCAGCCCTCGCGTACAATCAGCTTTATTACATTTTCTGTATTATATCTCATAAGCATGAATAACTATCATATCATAATTGCTTTTTTATTATATACTATCATTACTTTACTCAGATTCGTTTCCTCATATCTGTAGTTTTATATTACGGTTCTCATATATCTCTATAATACATATATTCATATCTTTTTCTATCATTTAGTTTTGTCTATCATATTTCATGAATGCATCTATGCACTCTTGTATTATATCATTTATGCATCATATCCTTTATGCGTTTCATATCCCTATTTAACTATTCTCGTACTAGACTTATTCTTACGCTTCATTATCTTTCACATTTCTATCGTTTATCATTTACTTCTTCTTATCATTGCTTGTTCCTTTAAAGCATAGTTTCTATTCATTTCTCGCAGATGCCTATCATATATTCCTATCATTTACATATTCTGTCAAGGCTCTTTATCTATTCATATACTTTCTATATTTCTATCATGTTTCATCTATTCGCTTTTATGTATGACAATCATATGTTCATAATATATAATCTATATTCATATGTGCCTTTCATTAGTGTACTTTAGACTATCAGACATCTTATGACATGTCCTATCGTATTCTATCATATCTTATGACTTATACCTATCATATCTTGGTGACATATCCTATATTAATAGTATATTCATGTTTTATGAACATATCTATACATATTGTACTTTCTTATATTTTTCTTGTTTCATGGTTATTACATATAGCACTTCATATATTTATGAAGTATGTATGTTCACAGATCACACCTCATTTATATATTCTCATTCCTTTATGAATTTAGTTTATTTAGAATTGGAATCAAATCCAATCGGATTCATTCAAACTAAAGTTATGGCATTTCATGCCAACTAGTCATTTTACCGATTTTTCTAGGGACTGATTGGAATACCCATTTTTCCTGGGTCTTAACTTCATCTTTTGACACTAAGTCCTTGTACTTATTTAAAGCTAAGGTTCCAAGGGTTCTATTCCAACTGGAATCACCCAATTCGGATCATCGACTAAGTTAATAGTCTCAAACAAACTTACTACTCTATGCTCAAAGCTGGAACCAGAATGTGGCTTGCATATAGCCCCACTTTGAGTGAATTGTTGGGCTATCTAGAGTCAGAATTTGGAGATACTTATTAAATATGTTTTGTTCTCCTTGAAGTCTATTTTACGTGGCCACTTGAATCACTCAAATCGGATAAGAAATGAGCAAGTTATGGCCAAAATACAAAAACTGGTCGAAACTGGGAAACCAGAACAAGTTCTACCGGTAGAACTTAACTTCTACCGGTAGAACTTGGCCAAAAATGACCAGAACCGAAGTTCTACCGGTAGAACTTAACTTCTACCGGTAGAACTCTCCGAAAAGTGCCCAGAATGGTTAATTTCTCCCATTTTTCCATACTTTTGATACTCAAATCAATTCTATACATCCAACACACATCTAATCCTTTTCCAATTCACTTTGAAATCACTTTTCTATTCAATTCCTCCTTCAATACTTATCTTTAGTCTTTAAAGACTTATCATAATTACTTCAAAACTCATTCCAATATGGTTATAACTCATACATGTAATCAAATCAAGGATTTCTATTAGGATTTATCTAAAACCCTAATTCAATTACTTTAATTAACCATGAATTCATCCTCAAAGAGAGGATTTCATGAGCTTCTTGTGCCATATGGGGTTTTACCCACCTTACTTGCCATCATTTTTGGGTTAAGATGAAACCCTAGCAAAACCCCATGTTTGGGGACAATAATAATCCTACCAAGCCAAAGATCCATGCCAAATCTTATAGGATTCATAATCAAGGTGAGTTTCATACCTTTGACTTGGATCCCTCCTTTTCTTTCCTCTTCCTTCCTCTCTTCTCTCTTTTTGCTCTTTCTTCTCTCCCGTTTTTCTCTCTTTTGGAGACCAAATTTGGTCTTAAAACCCATGTTTGTTAAGGCCATGTTTGGCCAAATCAAGAAAACTCATTTTTGACTTTAACTTTTCATAATTGCATTTAAACCCTTTATTCTCTTATATTTCTATTTCATCTTTTCTATATTTGCCTTTAATCCCATCTCTTATTAAATTTCTATTTTGGGCATCCTTATCTTTTGCTTCCATGATTTAAGTCCTCAAGGTAAGTCATATATTTTACCCTTGGCTTCTTATTATTAATTCCTGGCACTGTTTTATTTCCTAAAATCTTTATTTAACTTTTAATATATTCAAATAAACCGAAAACTCTGCAGAAGTATTTCTTGATGTTACATATTCCTCGGGTTTCAACTTAATAAAAACCAAGATCATCGCTAGCAAGCAAATGGATTGTCCACATACAAGATCGTAAATATAAATCCTGTTCCCCACTAACTTTCCGATATGTACACCGATCAACAATGTTCTTTTAATCCGAAAGATGTAATGGTATTATTAAACTTAATATACCACTGTCTGAAGCCATAAGATCAGAATGGATTTCCTTTTAATTTGCAAACTAGGTGTTCATTTCCTTTTGCATAACCTTCCAAGTTGTTCCATGTAGATATCTTTCATCCAAATTCCCATTTAAGAATCAGCTTCTGGCTATTAATCCATTTGATTGTGTCCTCTAAATCAAAATGAGCTAAGTGCTATGATGATTCTAAGCGAATCTTTCTTAAACTTGGAGATAAGGTATCTTTGTAACGATAATTTCCTTTTTGAGTGAAACCTCAGCCACAAGTCCGCCTTAAATCACTGCAGACAGTTCTAGTGCCGTGACTTATTTTAAAGACCCATTTACAAATCGACAAGTTTACAACCACAGCAAATTCGATGAGATCCTGCATAATCATATAGCCGTAGATTTCAACTCTTCATTCATAGCTTCCATCCATTTACTAGAATCATCACTTCCATGGCTTGTGAAAACGAAACCCATCCTTCCCTATCCTAACATCAAAATCGATTCTCAGAAATGCACCACATAATCATCCTGTAATGGCAGGTCTCCTTTCTCGAGATCTCCTCAAAGGTGCCGACGTGGTAGGTTTCATTATTTATTTTCAATGGCAATATTTTCTGTGGTAATGAACCATCTCATTATGTCGCCTACTTTCCTCAACTTGTCGAACAGCCGTAGGGACAATAAATTCTCATGACAAAAGTGGTGGATATCCACACTCTTATCTCCTCAACATCTACCTTTCTCGGTTCATTACCCTACTAATTTGCTATTCTAAGAATCGCACACGCAATCATTCACCAGTTGGGATACCAAAATTCAGACTTTCGCTTTATCCCGACAACCAACGAAATATCCGCATATCGTTCGAACTGCTTTTCTCATGTGGGTTATAGATCTACTCTTTGGCTTCGACAACCTATATGTATATGTCTCAAGCTAGGTTTCCTACCAGTCCATAACTCGAAAGGAGTTTTTGGAACCGCTTTACCAGAACTCGCTCAAGATATACATTGCGTATGTTTTTACGTTTCACCCACAAATGAAATAGTACAAAGAGTAACTCATCGTACTCCTTCAACCATTTCCATTAATGTGCGATTACGCCTTTCAACAACACCATTCGTCAGGCATACCGTGCATCAGACAGCACCAATGCCATGCTTTTCATGAATTTCCAAAAGGACCAGGATTTGTCCCGATTCATCAGACCGCATAATACACCACCGCCGACGATATCACACTAATCTTTATCTAATTGTTCGACTGGCAGAACATCTCGAAGATGTAACGGCTCCGAGACTTTTCACATTAGATAAACATAACCATAACGTAGATATCTATCTATAAAGGTGATAAAATATTTCATGTAAAACATAAAACGTAGAGCGGTCCAAATATCTCATGAACATCTCAAGAGCCTCACATTTCTTGCGGGCACCTTTCTTTGTATGTTTAGCTCGCCCCTTTATGCAATCCACGCATACATGAAAATCAGTGGTAGCCAAGATTTTGTAAAATTCCTTCCTTCACTCTTCAATTTCTCCATTCTTTCCCTAGAGATGTGCCCCTAGTCTTCTGTACACAAGATCTAAGAATTTTCATAATTAAGCCACGCTTGAACCAACATTTGAATGCAGGTTACAAAGCCGTGGCAAATTCATGATTCAAGGAAATTCTTATATAAATCATCACATAAAATACCAGAACCACCAGTAACAGAATTTAACATCAAACTTAATTGTCCAATCAATAAATGTGAATATCCAGCAGCATCTAATTCGGGACAAGGAAACTAAATTCCTGCAGATAAAAGCGTACATAAAATGTGTTTAAAAGATTCATCCGATATCCTGCCTCCAATAGTGCTTACAAAACAAATATCACTCCAACCTTGAGACGGCTTTCCCATATAGAGGAACTTTTCACTTTCTTTGGTTTCCAAGGTTGTAAGGAATCCTCAGATTAAATTAGTCACATGAGTTATGGCTCCGTAATCAATCCACCAAGTATTTGAAGGAACTCAACAAGATCGATTCATAACATACAAAAGAAAGAGATTTATAATTCTTTTTTCGAACCAAGCCTTACGCTTGATACGCCTTTTCTTCACCGCCCTTTCTTGCCAAAAGTAGCAACTTACCGCGGAATTTCCATCATGACTCGCTACCTTCCCCTGTCCACTTTTCTTAGGGTGGAAAGTTCTTCCTTGAAAGTTAGCCATGAAGGACAAACTGTACCAAGAAGGACTCATCCATACCCATGCCTAGTGCCTTAAGCTTTGTAGCCTTTTCAATCATGTTTAAAATATGTTGTTGAATACCTTTCTGACCATCATATTTCATGGTGGTCAATTCAGCCATTAATGTGCTCGCTGGGACTTATCATCGCAAGCCAAGCGCCAAATGTATTTCGTAAATCAGGCAAACTCGATTGGAGGGAGAGAGGTCTTGATATTATCAAAATAGTCATTCTCATAAATATCGATCGAGTCTGCTGGATCTGCCCAGCTTTTGATCGCTCCACTCCCGCTTCCTGAGAGCACCGTCATCCGAGCCTTCGTGAGGCTTAACCGTTATTAAAGCCGTGTCAAGATCCAATACGCCCAATGAGTAATTGAACCCTTTCATACTATCTTAAAAGTTCACCCATCAAAAAACAAATGCCATTCCGCATGCAAGAGAGTGTAATGAAGTGGGAACTGCATAAAACAGAACAATGCCCAATAAGGTCTTCAAAGTATCAACTAAATAGCAATGAACTATTGATATCATTAAAATTCTCCTCGGGTAAATTTAACATATCCAAAGGTTCACTGAGGGAGCTTAAAACACTTTACTATTTTCATGTCATTTATATGTTACCTGGGTATCCATTTTACCTTTCTAACACAAAAGAAATCATTAATTAATAATTAGGCAAAATCGACTCTCCTTTCAAGGTCTCATTCTCCTAATTATAAAGAGAATTATTAAGAATTTTATAAGTCTCCCCTTATTCCTTTTATGCAATTCAATAAATAGCAAGGCTCACTAATTCAGTTACTGCAACTATCTAAATTAGTTAACCTTACATTTATAAATCGTCATTTGATAAAATTTCACAAGATGAAATTACTCCTTTATTTGAGTTAAAAATCAAGGAAATAGTATCTTTAATAATCATCTGATTCAATAATCAATCATAATAAAATCAAAGAAATCGATTCATCATATATAATAATAATTTCACAAAGGTTCAAATCACAGGATACATAGACATCTTAAAAGAGACTTCGCTTCATATTCAAATGTCGATAATGACAATCTGGCTAACCAACAATATGACTTATTCTTTATTGAAGCTTCTAATCTGGTGTCTGAAGCGTGTCTGAAACGGCAAGCAATGGCGCTTGAAAACGGCCACCGGACTGACGCCAAACTAGCGCCCCTCACCGACATTGATCCAGTCAGTGTTGCAAGGAAAAAAAAATCTTCCTTCTACGCTACAGGTCGATCTTTATTTCGTTTTAATTAATTTTTTTTTAGTGAGACGAATTAATCGAAGATAAATCTTCAAAATTTAATCTTTATAAAACATGATTCTTGAATATTTAAATTCAATCTAACTCTTATACCATTTGTTGAAGCTTAATACCTGAAATTAACACACAATATTCTTCGTATCATTGAATTCAAACTCATCTCTGATGATAAAATAATAATAATAAAAAATATATAGATTACATATCGTTTGAAGAACACACAGCCATGAGAGATTTTCCTTTGTGATGTTCTTTTCCTTTGTTTTCCCAGTATCCAATCATAAATCTGCCCAATTAACACTGTTTAAATGCATCTCGTGAGGTGTGGTAAGTCGATTTACGAACTCAAACGAGTTCCCATATCTTTGTTTTGACATCGAGAGGCCAGAGAGTGCTTTTCACTACTGCCAAGAGCAGAACAAGAGCTGATTTATTCCTTCTTGTTACATATTGATCCTAGACATCGGTATGGGCATAATCTTCAGTTTTATTTATTGAGATTTAATACGAAAATTAACACATAATATTTCAGATCATTGAATTCAAACTCATCTCTGATAATAAAATAATAATAAAAAAATATAGATTACATACCGTTTGAAGAACCCACACCCATGAGAGATTTCCCTTCGCCTTATGATCTTAAATCTCGATCTCTTCTTTCTCTCCTTATCAAACTTTTGGATACACGCACTGTTTTCTATAATTGACAAGAAATAAGACTAACCGCATACTTATGGCTTTCTATATATACTTATTGATAGGAGAAGAGGGCCAATAATACACGTTCAAAAACCGTTCTAAACGTGTTATTCGAATAATCGCTTATTTCCAAAATAATAAATTATATTTATTATAATTTACCATTCCATCAAGCAGAAATAACTTCATAACAAATATAAAGATATCGGTATTCTTTAATTTACTAAATACTAGGTTAGTGGGCCACCCACTTAATTTTAATGTGGAAATAACATTCTCCCGCTTGGCCCAAGAACCGATTATGAAAACTATAATATATTTAGTTTACATATAAAATATATATCAAAGCAATGTAACACTGGTCTGAGTCTAAGGTGATGATACTGCAGTGTGTATAAGAGTTACTCGCATCACATTATAGTATTTTGGAGAGTAAATTAGGAAATGATAAATTATGGAACCCGGAATTTTGGTATGAGCATAAGAGTACAATTGTCATTAAGCAAAATGATATGAAAATTATGAAAATCAAATTAGAAATGGGCCATAATAGAATTTCAAAAGTTAAATTGCAAAATTAAAGAGGTAAGGGTTAAATTGCAATTAAGGGAAGTTAATATAATAAGAGAAGGAGACAAACAAAAAATTCATATTTTGGTCTCCAAAGGCTAGGGTTCACGATTGGTGAGGAGAAGAGAGAAAAGAAGAGGAAGAAGAGGAAGAAGAAGGAGAAGGAGAAGAAGACCCAAAGACTTCCAAGTATGTTTGTCTTTGAATCAAATGTCTTTTTGGATGTCTAGTGGCTTTTACTGTGAATTTCCACGAGATTGTCTTCCTTTCTTGGCCTAGTAGTCAGGAAAGATTCACTCAAATCCTCAATTATCAGTTATGAGAGTAAAAACCCCAACTGGGAGAAAATAGCCATAATCATTCCATTTACGTGGGTCTGCTAAAAGACTAAGTGACCTTAGGTAGAGTTCTTGGATTTCCACCTAAGGTTTCGAGGTTCAAGTGTTCCATAAAGACCAATTTAAGCAAGCAGTAATTGTTTCTGATGAATTCCAAGTCAAGCTGGCAGATACGAATTATGTAAATTGTATGGAGTGAATTGGCATCAAAAGTGGGAAAAATAACAAATTTGGGCAAATTCCGAAGGTGTGTACCGGTACATGAACAGTAGTGTACCTAAGACACCCCACCAAGCAAAGTGTACGGGTACATGAACAATGTGTACCTGACACCCCGTTCGCTTCCTGCTTCGACCTGGGCCGTGATTTTAACATAACTTGCTCATTTCTATCCGATTGGAGGATTCAAGTGACTAATTGCTTAGACTTCAAGGAGAACCAACCTAAAAGAAATAGGCATCGTCAAATTCTGATCTTAAGGGCCCAAAAATTCACCTCAAAGTGGGGGCCATGCAAGAAAAATTCTCGATTCCAGCTTGACATAGAGAAGTCCGGGTTGCTTCGATCGTAACTTGAGTTTCGGGTGCTCGACTGGGTGATTCCAGTCGAATAGAACCCTAGCACCTTAGCTTTAAAAGAGTATAAAGACCGTGACTAATTCTGTAGCTAATGCTAAGGCGCGATTAATATGTGCGTCGTATTCGTTTGAGTTGTAGGTTAAAAGTAAAGGCGGGATAAGTGTGGAACTATGCTCTCAAGTTTAGCAAGCAAAGAGGTGAGTGTTCTAAACTCATTTTCCAAATACTAGTGTATTATTATTATAATTATAAACTCCGCTATTAATCGGTATTTCATGGTTTGAATGCAAACCATTTTCAAGAAGCAAGCAATGAGTTAAAAGCAAGCAAATGGTTTCGAAGTTAAACCAATTTTTTTGAAAAGCATTGGTTTTAAATTGTAAACCATAATTAAGAAAAGAAAGTTAAAGTAAGTAAATTGTTTTGAATAATTAAACCATATTTTTCAAGTAAGCAAGTGCAAATGGTTTTGAATAATTAAACCATTTTTCAAGCAAGAAGTAAATGGTCAAAGTGTAAACCATTTACAAAGAGAGCAAGCAAAGAAAATTTGCGAACACAAGGCCTTCCCTAGTTTTAAGCAAGCAAACCGGTCGAGAGACCTGCATTGCACCTGGTGTATGCTAGATTTCACATGCATTATAGTTTTGCCTGGTCGGCAAACTTAGGACATACATCATGCATTTAAAGGAGACCGTGGCACGCATTATGATAAGTATAAGGGTTGATGAGCTCAATCAAATTATGGTGATGGCTGGTTACCTATAATAATTCCACCATATTCACCTAAAGGTGATGCGACAAAGGTCCTTCCATCTAAGACTACACAATGTGCCCTCGTGTTCACTAGGGTATGATAAGCAAAAATAAAGCCTCCGTATGGTTGATGCTTTATGAGCATGATATACGCTTTGAAAATCAATCTATTGTTCCTGGGCCGCCTGTGCTTCCTGAGAGTTTTAAAGCAAACTATTGAGCCTGTGCCCCGTTTAGATTTCAAACGATCTGTTGAGCCAAGCTCCCGTGGGATTTTATTTTCAAAGCATGCGGTTGAGCCCCAGGCTCCCGTTTTATGAAAAATTTTTGAGAAACTTTTAAAGCAAAAGGTTTGTGAAAGGTTTAAAAGGACTTTTCAAGCAAGATAAAGCAAGCAAGAGAAATTATGAGAAGTTTTATAAACTTCTAAGCAAGCAAGCAATAAGAGTTTTATACGCTTTAAAGAAAAGGCAAACAAGCAAGTTAAGAAAGTATTAAGTTTTATAAACTTTTAAAAGCAAGCTTATATAAAAGTAAGCAAGCAAAGAAAAGTTTTAGAAACTTTCAGCAAGCAAAGCAAGGTAAAGCTTCGAAAATATGTGTAAAAGAGAGTTTTACATTTTTGAAATGTTTTCCTGAAAAGCAAACCGTTTATAAAAGTATACACTCATCGAGCTCGCGTAGCCTATTATTTTGTATTTAAAAACTATTTTCTGTGCATGCACGCAAGACGCTGGAGCATAATAGGATTGGTCCTGACATTGTACAAGGTTGTATTAATTATATTTTGTAAGAACATACTTTGAAATTGGATAATGGGACATATGTATGTACATAGTTAGTTGTGAGAATGTGTTGGTATGCCGGTTGCCATGTTTGGATATATGGATTTAGAGTAAATTTGATGTATCTGAGTTTGGAATTAGGTATGTGCGTAGTCATCTTTGCAAGTTTTCATTTATAAGATTTTACGAATCTAAGTTATAAATAAAAGAAAATTTTATAGGAGGTTTAAGCGGCAATCTGAGCTTCCCGACCGCGGGGATTCCCAGTGGGTTAAAGGTAGCAATTTAGGGTTTACGTAGTGTGCGACACACGCCAGTGGAGGAGGTGGGGGTGTGTCAACGTGGTATCAGAGCATGTTGTATAAAATAACCTAGGACTTAAGGAGAAATGATACCACGCAAGGTGGTATCAGAGCATAAGTATTGGCAACCATGCATGTTTAAGTTCAAAGTACATACATATGAAGTGATTCAAAGTATTAAACAGTTGATTTTTGTTAATTACAGCACTATGTCAGGAAGAGGACGTAGAGTGCGTCCTAGGAGGAGTAGTTCCGGCGGTTTGAGCGTCGCGAAGTCACGCGAGAGAGATGAGCACGTAGTAGGTTCAGCTCTGCCTACATGAATCGACCTCGGTCGGTGGACCATACGCCACCGAAGGGCTGGTACCGGGGAATGTTTGGTGAAGCGGGTGGCGCAGTTGCCTGAGATAGTAGCAATAGCGGTAGTTGTGATCATGACCTCCGCAGCCACATAGAGAGGTTATGGAAGAGCGGGGAGGTCGATAGAAAGAGTCTGGCGGCGCCCGAGCCATATGGCGGCTGATGGTGACCCGAGCGACCACAGTTGCAATTTGAAGCCCAGAATTAAACAAAGTTTATGGAATTTATGGGAACACGGATGAGCAAAGAGTCTTATTTTCTAGTTTTCTAATGGAAGACAGGGCTAAAGATTGGTGGGATGTCATTAGAAAGAGGTATCTGATGGTATAACATGGGACCCGATTTCAACGAGATTCAGCGTAGGATTCTTTCTCGAGTCGTAAGGACTCGAAAATTGAGGATTCTTCAAGTTAGAACAACAGAACATCGGTATCAGAGTATGAAGAAGTTCTCGGAACTAAGTTAGATTGGTTCCATACATTGGCGGGGATGAAGTCCCGAAGTGCGAGAGGTTTTATCGGGACTACGACCTGGATCCAGGAGTGCGTTTATCGGTGGTTCTGGAATAGATTTGGGGACTTAGTTGAGGCGCGCTCGAGTTGGCCAAGCACTACGTGATGTCGAGTAGGCGGAAAGTAAAGTAAGAGGAGTGCACCGGGCACTTCCCAATAGCTCGGGACCGATTACATCGAAAGAGGAACAAGGGTAAAGGTTATAGGCCCAGAGGTGGGTCGAGAGCTATCTCTAGTCAGGGATCAGTGAGGCCCCCGGTTGCTAGCAGTGGCACCCAGAATATTCCTCCCGTTTGTCATATGTGTTAGAAGCGACACCATGGGGAGTCTGGGGGGTCGATCACGGGAGTGTTCCACTTTGTGGCCGGGAAGGCCATTTTATTAGGAGTGTCCTCGGTGATTGGTGCGGAAGACATCGTGCTTGATCCCAGCTACCCGGTGCGAGAGATGAGCACACAAAGTCGGCGGGAGAGGTTTCTAGGCAAAGGCCAGCCACCGGTCTCGCGACGAGGTGGCGTGGTAGAGTAGAGCGGTGCCACAGGGATCTGTGAGCCCGCTCGGGCGGAATATATGCGTGACTACGTGAGATCGCGGATCTGGCTCCGTGTGGTGCGGTGGTATTTATATCCTTAATCATGATGCATATACTTTGAAGTAGACCCGGGAGCTACGTTCATTTGCGTCGAGCCATTCTTAGATCGTTAGTCGGATAGAAGACCCGACCATTAGACGGTGTTATGAGTTTCCCCTTCGGTTGGAAATGCATTGCTCGCGGTGAGTAGTCGGAGAATAGTAGAGTTCGATTGAGGACGGGGTTCCCGGCGGATCTTATGGCGCTCTAGATATGAGGTTTGATGTGGTTCTCGGTATGGATTAGTTGTCTCGCCATGAAACCCGTTGGATTGTTATAAAAGGAAGTAAGGCGAAGAGGTCGAAGTGGAGATAAAGTTCGAAGGATTACGTAGAGAGTTATCTTCTGGCCCATGATCTCGCCATGACTGACCCTGGAAAATCTTTGCGTATTAAGGATTTGTGGGTTGCTAGCTTATGTGGTGGAGGCGCAGGGAAGGAGGACTATATTGGATGATATTCCAGTTGTTAGAAGTTCCCGGATGTATTCCGGATGATATGCGGGATTACCACGGAAAAGAAGTGGAGTTCACCATTGATTTGATCAGGGTGACCCATTCCATTCCTCCTTATAGGATGGCTCTACTTGAGTTGAGGGAGCTAAAGGCTCGATTGGAAGAATTGTTGAGTAAAGTTCATTAGGCCAGGAAATATATCCCGTAGGGCTCCGAGTTCGCCATTGAAAAAGAAAGATGGGGTTTCACGGTTGTGTATAGATTCTGAGGAAGCTAAACGAGTTACCATCATGTCGATTATCCACTCCTAGAATTGATGAGTTATTTGATCGACTCGAGGTCTGAGTATACTCCAAGTAGACTTGGTCGGGGTATCATCAGTTGAAAGTGCGGGAGAGTGATGTACCTAAGGCGCATTCGGAACCATTCTGGGCATTATGAGTTTTGGTGATGCCATTTGGTTTTGACTAATGCTTTGCGGCGTTCATGGATTTGATGACCAAGTGTTATGGTATTTGGATAGGTTCGTCATAGTTTTGCTCGATGATATCCTAGTGTATTTAGGTAGTTGGAGGAACATTGAGTGAGGATTGTGTTACGAGACCACAGGAGGCGACAGGTTATATGTGAGATTGAAGCGAGTGTCGATTTTGGCTCGACCAGTGGCATTCTTAGGTCATGTGATTTCGTTTGATGGTGTAAGTGTGGATCCACAGGAAAATAGAAGCGGTGGTAAATTGGAAACCACGAAAGAGATAATGTCGTCGGGAGCTTCCTTGGTTTAGTAGGGTCTTATGGGAAGTTTGTTGGGGTTCTAGGATAATGACCCAGACCCAGTGACGAGGAAAGATATTAAGTATGATTGGGTAGATGTACGTCGGAAGAGTTTTGAGGAGTTGAAGGGTAGATTGACTTGATATAGGTTTTAGCTTTGCTTGATGGAAAGATGGCTTTGTGATTTATAGTGATGTAATGAGGCCTTGGTTGTGTTTTGATGCGGAATGATAGGGTGATTGCATATGTCTACAGGCGACTAAAGAAACATGAGGAGAATTACACGCACGACTTAGAGCTTGCGAGTCGTGTTTGCCTTAAAATATGGAACATTATTTATATGGTGTTCCTTGTAGGATCTTCTGAGGATCGTAAAAGTCTTTAATATATTTTCACCTGAGTTAAACTACGAGACGGCGAAGATGGCTTGAGTTGATTAAGGGCTACTGTTATGCTATCAGTACCATCCGGGAAAAGCTAATGTAGTAGCGGATGCCTTGGTAAGCTGACTAGAGTTCTTTGTCTCACATGAGGATCGAGGTTACTTCCATTGTTGGTGGATCACGAGGCTTTAGGGTGATATTGGAGGTTGAAGATTCGGGAACCTTCAGTAGCCACGTTTCATGTTAGACCACTCCTAGTGGATCCAGTTCTAGTAGAGGCGTCGCGGGGATCCGCAGATGGAGGTAAACTAAGGAAGAGATAGAAAAAGGAAGCGGGAACTTTCATAGTATTAGGATGATGGCATGATAGTGAAAGGTCGGAGAATGTGTGTGCGAGTATGGCGAGGCTGAAAGAGACATTATGGAAGAAGCACATTCATGCATATCTTTATGCATCGGGTAGTACAGATGTACGGAACTTTGAAGAACGTGCGGGTGGAATGGAATGAAAGAGAGATCGCGAGTTTCGTTTCTAGGTGCCTAACACAATCGGTGAAGGCGCGAGCATGAAGGCCGCGAGAATCACAGTACTCCACTATTCGGTGTGGAAATGGGAAAAGATCATATGGATTTCGTAGAGGTCTTCCACATACTCGGAAGCTGACATGATGCGATATGGGTGATAATTGATCGATTAACGAAGTCTGCTCATTTTCTGCCAATTAATGTTGAAGATTCTTTAGAAAAGTTGGCCAAGTTGTATGTGGATGAGATAATAAGACTTCATGAGGTTCCGATTAGCCGATAGTGTCGGTCGAGACCCCGGGTTCACATCCAGGTTTTGGCTAGTTGCAAGCGGCGTTAGGTACTCGCCTACATTTGACCTGACATTTCATCCTCGAGACGAATGGGCCAGGTCGGTATTCGGACGTTAGAGGATATCTTGAAAAGCAGTGTGTGATGGAATTGAAAAGGAAGTTAGGATACTCACTTAGCAATGAGTTTACTACAGCAATAGCTACCGAAGCCGGTATAGATATGGCTCCATTTGAAGCATGTAGCGGGGAAATGTGGACTCGGTGTCTTGGGATGAGGTTGGTGAGAGAAGACTAGTAGGCCTGAGCTGATGCGGATCACTTCGGATAAAGTGAAAGTTGTTCGTGATAACTTGAAGATAAGCGAGATAGACAAAGGTTATGCGCCTGGCCAAGTCGTAGAGACTTGGAGTTCGAGATAGGTGACGAAGTCTTTTTGAAGATTTCACGCCGAAGGTGTGTTGAGATTTGGGAAGCGGCGAGCTTAGTTTGAGGTATATTGGACCTTATGAGATCTGAGCAAAGTGGGACCCGGTAAACACAAATTGAGATTACCCCGAGTTGTCAAGGATTCATGATACATTCCATGTATCCCGATGTTGAGAAATACCTTCACATGTATCAGAGAGCAACCAAGGCGTAGCTTAAAAGAGAACTGACTCTATGAGGAGATACCCGTGCATTTGTAGATCATAAGGAACAAAGGAGAAGCAAAAAAGATCTCAATAGTTAAAGTCCTATGGAAGAATCATTATGAGAGGGAGGCGCCTATACTGGGGAGCCGAGGCCCGTGATGCGCCATCAATACCTCACTTATTTTCCCATGGAGGTGTGTTCCTTTCCTCGGGTTTATTCATTTCGAGGACTAAATGTCTTGGCATAGTGAAAGATTTGTAACACCCCGTCCCGAGAGAGTCTACAGTACATGATACTGTAGGGGTGTATAAGAGTACCAAGTGTCACATTATAGTATTTTGGAGAGACTAACAAAAAACAGAAAAAGTAAAACATGTAAAATATGGAACCCACTTAAGAGTATAAGATATAATTATTATTACAAAAAGGATATGAAAATTATGAAAATCAAATTAGAGATGGGCCATAAATAGAATCTTTCTTTAAATTGCAAAATTAAAGAGGTGAGGGTTAAATTGCAATTAAGGGAAGTTAATAAGAGAAGGAGACAAACAAAAACTATATTTCAAGGTCTCCAAAGGCTGGGGTGGTTCACGACATCAGTGAGGAGGGGTTATGAGAGTAAAACCCCAATCAGGAGAAAATAGCCATGGAATCATTCCATTATGTGGTCTACAAAGATCAGGACCTTAGGTAGAGTTCTTTGGATTTCCACCTAAGGTTTTGAGGTTTGAGGCGTTCCATAGCACTAATTTAAGTGTCAGGGAATTGTTTCTGTATGAATTCCAAGTCAGGTTTTTGAGGTATTATGAATTATAGAAGTCAGATGGGAGGAATTGGCATCAAAAGTGGGAAAAATAATGTACCTCAAGTAAATTTCTGGTTAAGGTGTACCTAAGACATGAACAAGAGTGTACCCTAAAAGACCCCACTGTACAAAGTGTACCTAAGACATGAACAATGGGCGCATCGGCACACTGCTCGCTTCCTATTTCGACCGCCATTTTAGCCATGCTAACTTGCTCATTTATCTCGATTCGAGAGTGATCCAAGTGGTTAATTAAACTAGACTTCAAGGAAAACCAAACCCAAAGAAATAGGCATCGTCAAATTCCTGATCTTAAGTAGCCCAAAAATTCAATTAAAGTGGGGCCATGTGCAAGAAAAATTCCTGATTCAGCCTTTCAGACATAGAGTAGTCCCGGTTGCTTTCGACGTGTGACTTGAGTTTCGGTGCTCCGAATTGGGTGATTCCAGTTGGAATAGAACCCTTAGAACCTTAGCTTTAAAAGAGTATAAAGAGTGTGACTAATTCTAGGAAGTACGTTAAGTTATGCGATTAATATAAAAGGGTCAGATTCGCTGAAATGTAGTTAAAAGTAAATGATAAGTGCGAACTCGCGCTTCTCGTTTGAAGAAGCAAAGTGTGAGTGTTCTAAACTCAGTTTTCCAAATAATAGTGTATTATTATAATTATAAATCGCTTACATCGGGTATTTCATGTGTTTTGAATGCAACCATTTTCAGTTAAAGAATGGAAGCTAAAAGCAGTTAGAAATGGTTTTCGAAGTTAAACCAATTTTGAAAGCAAGTATCGGGTTTTAAAATCAGAAACCATAATTAAGAAAGGGGCAAATAAGTAAAATGGTTTCCTTTGAAATAATTAAACCATTTAAGTAAGCAAGCAAGTAAGCAAATGGTTTTGAATAATTAAACCATTTTTCCGCTAAAGAAGTGCAATGGTTTCAAAGTGTAAACCATTTTACAAAGAGCAAGCAAGCAAAGAAAATTTATGTAAACAAGGCCTTCCCTAGCTTTAAGCAAGCAAACGCCAGAGTGATTCCGTACGCGCATCTACGGCTGTTAGATTCATACATGAGCTGTGAGTTTTGCCCGGTCTAGAACTGTAGACATGTGATTATGCATTTAAAGGGAGCATCGGTACATACAAGAGTATATAAGGTTATGAGCTCTAACTAAATTATGGTGATGGCGACACGAGGTCAATTCCACCATATTCACCGGAAAAAGGTGATGCGGACAAAGGTCCTTCCACCGGCACGGTTGAGCACAGGTTCCCGTGTTCACTAGGGTATGATAAGTAAAAATAGGCCTCCAAGGGTCGATGTTTTATGAAAGACGAGACATACGCTAAAAATCACCTTGGCCGCCAGTTTTCCAGAGAGTTTTAAAGCAAACTGCTGAGCTTCGGGCTTCCCACATTTCAAAACGACGGCTGGAGCCGTTCCTCGTGGTTTCTATTTTCTTTAAAGCATGCGTTGGAGCCGTTAATCTCGCTTTTATGAAAAGCTGGTAAAACTTTAAAGCAGTGCCGCTTGTAAAGTAAAAGGACTTTTCAAGCAAGATAAAGCAAGCAAGAGAAATTATGAAAAGTTTTATAAACTTCTAAGCAAGCAAGCAATAAGAGTTTTATACGCTTTTAAAGAAAGGCAAACAAGCAAGCAAGAAAGTATTAAAAGTTTTATAAACTTTAAAGCAAAGTTATATAAAAGAAGTAAAGCAAAGTTTGTAAATCTTTCAAAGCAAGAAAGCAGAAAGCTTCTCGAAAATACGTGTAAAAGAGAGAGTTTTACATTTTGAAGTGTTTTCCTCCTAAAGCAAACCGCTTATAAAAGCATACACTCACCGAGCTCGCTTAGCTCATTATTTTCAGATTTAAAAACTATTTTCCGTGCACAGTACGCAAGACGCCGGAGCATAATAGGATCGGGTCCCGACATTGTACAAGTGTCGTATTAATTATATTTTGTAAGAACATACTTTGGAAATTGTATAATGGAAATATGTATGTACATAGTTAGTCAGGAGAATGTGTCAGTATGTCGTTGCCATGTTCGATATATGGATTTAGAGTAAATTTGATGTATACAGGATTTGAATTAGACTGTGTTCATGTCGGTTTTTCCGTCAAGATTTTACAATCCTAAGTTAAATAATAAAAAGAAAATTTTTATATGAGGGTTTAGTTGAAGAATACGAATTTCGCTTCACGCGATTTCTACCAAGTAACAGAATGCACGGATTTCTCATGAGGACACACCCGCCGTCAAGGGGGTGGGGGTGTCAACGTGGTATCGCAGCATGTCAGGATAAAATAACCTGCGACTTGGTGAGAAATGCATACCACGCAAGTGGTATCGTAGCATAAGTATTGCGCAAACCATGTTTAAGTTCAAAGTACATACAAGCGATTCAAAGATAAACAGCTGATTTTTGGTAATTACAAAGACTATGTCGTGAAGAGGACGTAGAGGTCGCCCTAGAGGGTTCCAAAGCAGCTCGAAGGCCCCAAGACTGGAGATGAGCACGAAAGAGTTCCACTACCCGCCTCTAAGGACCGCCTCCAGCGTCAGTCGACCATCTGCTCTCACCTTGGCTTGCCTCGCTTTTCTTCAAAGAAATGCCACTTCTTGTGGTGCTGTGTGGTACAGATTGGGTAATGTGAGATAGTAGCAAATAGCGACGTCGTTAGCCAACCTCCACCGCCACACCTGTGTATGCTATGCAATGGGGAGGTCAATAGAAAGAGTACAACCGGCGCCAAGCCATATGACTCGCAGCTGCACTGTAAGAAATTTGCATGCTGGGACGTAGTAATAGAAAATATCTATTACGATTTTCTAGACGAGATGCTGCTGGAAGAGAATCAAATTGCTTTCCACTCGAGGTGATGGATTGAACTTTGATGGTGTCAAAGATTACTCCTCGCCAATTGCAGAAATGATAGGTTGGGAAGATACTGAGTTTCTTCAAGCTGGTGTTTTTCTTTCCTTTGTTTTATTCTCATTGTTGCTTTTTTGAGGACAGAGTTTAATTTAAGAGGCTAGCATTTATTGCATAGAATTCCTGTATTTTCTTAGATAGAATATTGCACACACTTGAAGCGGATAATATAATGGCGGTCTCTTTCTTTTTCGGTTTTTTGATTAAGGCCATACAACATTGTCCTATGTTTTTCTGTTTTCTGTAACAGGTACGGACGGTACTGATGTTGGCTGTGGCTTTGGCAGCTTGCAGCTCATTTAGTGTCGCTAGTTAATGGCTATTTGTATTGCGGAGTATGAGGTAACTGGCAGCCAAGTTCAATTGGCCCTTGAGAGGCCTGGCAATGATTGGCAATTTCCCTTACGAGACAGCTTCCTCATCCATCATTGTCTTTGACATGGTTCATTGTGCTCAGTGTATCATTTGGACAAGAAAGGTACTATTGAAGCTGTTGATTATTAGGTATGGTTTAATTATGATCCATTTCATATGGGCTTTCTTTTGAATGAAGAAACAGAAATTTTTTCTTTTTGATTAGCAAAGAAGAATATGCATAAAAAGAGGTGCCTAAATAGCCACTCAAGGCTTACAAGGCAAGATAAAAGCAAGAAACATATGACAACTCTATGTTGCTTCATGTGCCCTCTTCCTTTTTAGTAAAAATAGTAACTACTTTTTTTCTTATCCTGCTGCTTGCTAACCATAAAATCCTGAAAATGATTATTATTCATTTAACCTGTGGTCAGTTAACAATCTAAGAAACCTCCAAATTGCATGACTCACCGAATTATTGTTTGAGCAATACCACCCCAACGCTCTTACACCGCTGAGCCTATCCTCTTCTAAGTTACCTTATATAGCCCCAATTTATGGTTTATTTGAGTCTTAAGCTGACTTTTGATGATTCTGTACATGTTGGATGTATGTTTGTGGGACTAACATTACCTTAATATCTTAATTAATGTTTACTTCGATATATTGCACACAGTTAACACTTGCTTAAGTTAATGTTCTATTGGGATCTTGCATTAAGACCATATTGCCTTAATATATGCATGGAATCTTCTAGTACCATGTTTCTTTGATGCAATCTTCCCTCAAAGTGGTGTTATTGGGCATAAAATTAGGGGTATGTTTGGTTCATATTTTTTTAAATTGTTTTTTGTTCTCGAAAACTAAAACTGGGAGAACATGTTTGATTCCTGGTTTTTTTTTTTTCCTAAAAACACAAAGAACTCAGAAAACACTAAATTCTTTGAACAAAATCCAAGCCGTATTTAAAATCGTTTCTTACAACAGTTTTCAAGAATAGGAACTAGACAAATCTTATTTTACGTTGGGTTATTGGTCGATCACGCAGGTTCGTGCGCTTACATTGACACACGGGAAGACACCTTTGCTCATACAACAACACTCAAACTAATCACTATACGAAGCCTATGACACAAGCAATGCAAGAAGTTCTACATGCAGCACAACCCGCATTCCTGCCGCACTCAAAACCATCGGGATCGGTACCAACCATCTCACCTAAATGTTCGGTGACTATGTTGCTTTCTTATCTTAATATGTTAGTGTGTTAATACCATCTTTTGTCCTCAATTTTTCCCAACACATCTCTTATCTTTCTTTGAGTTTAAAGTAAAAATAATTCATTTAAAAGAAAAAAAAAACCATGTAGACTTTCTTCTTTTTTTTCAAAATATTTACAAAAATAATCATTTTGCTTTTTTAAAATTTCATTCACTAATACAAAATTAACTCTAAACTATATCTACTAATTACGGTTTTAAGGTTAATTTTCAAAACCGTAGTTGGTGAATGCAATTTTATAAAATATATATATATATATATATATTATTAATATTTGAAAATAAGCCTATATGTGTCATTGAATATTTTGAAAAAAAATTCTATATATGTCATTTTTTTTCTAAAAATTAATTACTTTTATATTAAACTCTCTTTCTTTTCCTAAAGGCTGGGTGCCTTTAGGCCAAAGGAAATAGTTTATACCCTAGAAATATATTATTAAATATTTAAGAATTTGTTCTAAATTGTGTGGTATATTTTCTATATATTTTAATTTAATATAATATATAGTTTACTTCCCAAATATGAATGACTTAATTTAACGAAATGGTAGGACCTTGACCACAATGAAATCTTTCAGCTAAACAATGTTGCTAGCCCTTAAATAATTGTGTATCATTGTCTTAATCTTTTAAGAATAATTTTTATTTTTCAAAAAAAGAAAGTATTATTTTTCTTTCAACTAGGTTAAGAATTGTGATCTTAAATCAAGATAATCCTGCACAACATCCCTATCCCTTGAAAACGAAAACTACCAACACTTTCACGGGTGTAATGCAAAACCATAATAGCTTTGTCCCCCAAAATAATTAAAAAAAAATCCAAATTAATATAGCATGCTTTCAAAATAACGTTTAAATCCATCCTATCACACAGCCATTAAAATCATAGTCATCTACGGTTTTAAATTTTGCTCAAAAGTTTAAATCACAATAACCATCGCTTTTGGTGCTTGTAAAAGAAATAATAAGCAGAATGAGCATGATAATAAAAACTAGTCAGGTTAAAGTGAGCTGGTAAACCGGTCTAGCTTCACTTCCTACAGCCTACTGAATTGTAAATTAATCCAAGTCGCTTAATCGAATGTAGCTTTACTCGCGAAAAGATCACAATACTTAACCTGCCTACCGCGAAATTTAATCGAGCCTTTACTAAGTTTTTACAGAATTTAATAATTCGGCATCGCATTTCGGTGATAATTATTTATTAATATTTTAATTAATTCAAACTATATTAAGTAAAGCTGACTATTTTAATAATGTTTTCTTAAAAGATCTAAAAACGTTTCATCGTTTTGGGCTGAAGTTTTAATCGTTTAAGCCTCGAGCCGACTCAGATTGTTCGGGATGATCCCTTATTTGAACATTATTTAGAAATACAAATATTCCTTAAAATTTTCCTTTAAAATATTATTTTGGGACAACACTCTCAAAGTTTCCCTTTAAAAAGAGCTTAAGAAATTATTCGTTCGAAAAGCAAAAGCAGCTGTTTCAAGCTCTCTAGTGCTTACAATTGGCACCCGCAACAATCTACTCGAGAGTTCCGAGATTTCTTCAAGATTTGACTTATGAGGCTTTTCAGCTGACGTGTGTAAAAGAGAAAAAGCTTTTTCTATTTTTCTAAGTATAATAAATATTACCAAAATCATGTCATGTTGTTTTGTATTTATGTCGGTATGTTGCAATTGGCTCCATATTTAAAAAATATTTCAAATCTAATTTGTCATCAAGTTTGATATGTTTTATTGATGTTTACTATTTTAAAGTAAATACGCTATTCGTATATTCATCACGTCTAACTCAAGTGATAAGCCTCGATATTAAACAGCAGATGGCTGCATAGAGAAGGGGTCTCGGGTTCTATTAATATACCCATCATGTCTATCTCAAGTGATAGGCCCTCCATATTAAACAACAACTGGTTGTATAGAGGAGGGGTCTGGAAGACATACCCATCACGTCTATCTCAAGTAAGACCGACGTTATAAGAAAATAATAACTCGATCTCTAGATCGAAATTACATGTCATGATTAAATCGACAGAATGGCATGAAAATAATAAAATTCAAGCAAGAAGAAAAGAACAAACAATAAAACGAATTCTCAAGTTTTTCAATATTATATTAAATATAACATACTATTTATAAAGACAACAAAACCTAACTGATAATCCCAAAATCATAAACGATAAATCAAAATACTATCGTATAAACCAAAAATACTATCGAATAACCAAAAAATTAAATAAATAATTAATAAGATACCATCGTGATCGAATTTATCGTCTCGCTTAGTTTCATACATGGGCCTACTATTCCCATCATAGACTTACATTAAACACAACATGTGGCTGCATAGAGGAGGGGTCTCGGGTTCGGGTTCTATTAATATACTCATCACGTCTAGCTTAAGTGATAGACCCTCGACATTAAACAATAAGTGGCTGCATAGAGGATGCGCCTCTTGCTTCTATTAATATACTTATCACGTCCATTAAGTCAGAGACCTCAAATATTGCAAACAACAGGAGGTTGCACAGAAAATGTATCTGCCCTATTAATATACCAATCATTGCCTAACTTCTGCCGATGTGACTTCCTCAACACAAACAATAGGTGACTGTATATAGGAGGAGTCTCGAATCCCAAAGGGAACAAATATTATTCGGTATGTCAAGTACATAATTTTTCAAAAAAAAAAAAAATGTATTCATGTCGGAATTAGCATGACCTGTCTAATATATAAATATTTTTTAAATCAATTTTGAAAAATATGAATTTAATTTAAATGAATTAATCTGATAACCTTTTTATTAATCTACTTCATCACTGTAATTTAATTAATTTTGACTTATTTTAAAGTTTTCAAATAAAAATGTATCAAGCCAATTTTTTTACATTTATTCGTCAGATTGGCACTATTGTGAATGTCTATTCTCATGAATTGGCTGTATTTGAATTTAATTTAAAATGAATATCCTATAAATTTTTTATTAATTCTGATTATCTCTTTAACAATTTAATTAATTTTGACTCTATTTTAAAGTTTTTTAAATAAAAATGTATCGCCTTTACCTGAATGTGTATTTTGCCATTCTCTAAGAACTGACATTACTCCGCTTTCAACTATTCTCACACTGCCAGTGGTTGCACACAAAATCAGACTTTTTTATTTTTTTCACTCTGATTGGGCTGTCACAATAAAGCAACAACACAAGCCGTGACGCTAGCCTCCTCACACTTTATGAAATAAGAAAATAAACCTTCTAACATTTTATTTTTTATTTTTTGCGCTCTGATTGGGCTGTCACAATTAAGCAACAACACAAGCCGTGACGCTAACAGTCCTCACGCTTTATGAAATAAGAAAATAAACCTTCTAACATTTTATTTTTATTTTTGCACTCTGACTGGGCTGTCACAAATCATAACAACACAAGCCGACGCTAGCCTCTCAATACGCAGAGTAAATAAGAAAATAAACCTTCTAACATTTTATTTTTTATTTAAAATAAAAAAAATAACAATTATTCCCAATTACATACTTTGTAGAATATTATTCGACTGCTGCCTGTCCCAATGTCAATGTGCGAGCCATTTGGATCTCAATTTCTATAATTCCACAGTAAATAAATAAAAAATAAAAAATAAATAAAATTCAAAAGAAAAAAAGAAGGGAAAAATCCTTAAAAACTGGTCTCACCCACCTTTCCTCGATTCTAAACAACCAAATTCCTCATTTTCTCTTTGTTCTTCACAGTAATTCTCCTTCTCCTGTTGATTTCTTCGACATAGTTGTGAATCTCCACCCCTGAGGTACGCGTAATGCTCTCTGTTTTTTGTTTTTGTTTTTGTGTTTGTTTTGGTAGTGTTTGTATTGTTTTTTTTTTAATGTGATCTGAGTTTGTTCGTCTGAGATCTGGAGGGATGTTGGAGTTGAGGCATTTTGAGTTTGTATGTCTGCTGTTTGGATGGCGAGAAAAGGAAGGAAAATTCGACTGTGAACCCTAAGCCTGTTCCGACATATCCAATTTTTGTGTCTTAATTTTAATTAATTAATTAATTTTAAATTTTGTTTCTGGAGTTCTTGAAGTGCTAAATGTGTCAATAGTATATAGATTTGCAGTTGGTTGATTTCGTGGCGCTTTGGTGGTTTATTGCAGGTTGATCTGTGCGGGTAGCAGGTGGTGGCGGCATTCATTCTGTTGAATTTTGTCGTTTTGTGATTCTGCGGAATCGTGAGTTTGCATTTGTTTGGATTGTGGGAATTCGAGTGAAGGGATTGTTGATCTGTGATCAGGGACTGGAGCGAAGGCTTCATGATTTCGATCTGGGGGTGGGAAGATCAGCCAACCTGGGGGTGTCGAAAGATTGTAAGAATTGTTTGTATGTTATGATAGGTTATGGTCTTTTCAGGTTTTGGTTGAAATAGTAGGGTTGCTCTGAGAGACTTTTAACTTGCCTGTTGAAAGGATTTTAAATGAATTTCCGGTTATGAGAAGCTTCCTGATTAATAAACACCCTCATTTTTGGTCCTGCTGCTCAGCTGGTTATTATTGTGCCTCATCAGCGTCGTTGCTCTAATAGCAGTCTTAGTTCATTTCTACGAATAGCTTCGAGTCTGTATCCATTCTGGTACCTGACGTCTATGTGTTCATAGACGGTTAAAGGAGCAGCGGCGATTGATTGGACTTGAGGACTCCCTTTGGGAGTCATCATAAAGGGAACTTAGCTTTGTGGGAAAGAATTAGAAACTTATATACCATGCTATAATGTTTCAAGGAATTTGTTATTAGCTGGGTTTAAGGATGGAGAGGAGTTTGATCGTCACTGTGAACTGTCACGAGATGGGCAGCGGTGTTTGGTTCGTCCTCCCAAGGACTATAAGACCTCTTTGAGGTGGCCGGCCAAGTGATGTAATTTGGCAGGTCAAAAATAACCAAAGAACAGCTCTTCGAAGCATGACTAAAAGGTTTTTTTTCTCCTTTGATTTTGGTTAGCAATATTTAGAACACATGAAACTAAGAAACTGTTAAATTGGCTTTGGTTTTCTTCTTTAAATATCTATTTAGGATGATGCTGGAAGAGAATCAAATTGCTTTCCACTCCGAGGATGGATTGAACTTTGATGGTGTCAAAGATTATTCTCGCCAAATTGCAGAAATGATAGGGTTGGGAAGTGATACTGAGTTTCTTCAAGCTGGTGTAAGCTTTTCTTTTCCTTTTTTTGTTTTATTCTCATTGTTGCTTTTTGAGGACAGAGCTTAATTTAAGAGGCTAGCATTTATTGCATAGAATTTTATATTTTCTTAGATAAGAATATTGGGCACACACTTGAAGCGGATAATATAATATGGTCTCTTTTCTTTTTCGGTTTTTTTATTAAGGCCATACAACATTGTCCTATGTTTTTTCTGTTTTCTGTAACAGGTACGGACGGTACTGGATGTTGGCTGTGGCTTTGGCAGCTTTGCAGCTCATTTAGTGTCGCTAAAGTTAATGGCTATTTGTATTGCGGAGTATGAGGTAACTGGCAGCCAAGTTCAATTGGCCCTTGAGAGAGGCCTTCCGGCAATGATTGGCAATTTCCTTACGAGACAGCTTCCTTTATCCTATTGTCTTTTGACATGGTTCACGTGCTCAGTGTGGTATCATTTGGGCGGCAAATGCATTGGAAGCTGCTGATTTAGCAAGGGTTTCCACTATGATCCATTTCATGCATGTGGGCTTGAATGAAGAAATGAGAAAATTTTCTTTAATAGTAGAGAAGAATATGCATATTAAAAAGAGGCCCCCAAATAGCCACCTAAGGTTTACAAGATAAAAGCAAGAAAACATATGACAACTCTATGTTGCTTCCTCATAGGAGTTCTCTTTCCTTTTTAGTAAAAATAGTAACTACTTTTTTTCTTATCCTGCTGTTTCACGCAGCAAACCTGAAACAATCATATCATTCTGTTTACTTTATTTATAATAACAAATATATTTGCATTGAAAATGAAAAGGCTGTTCTAAATGCATAGTTATAAACGGTAATTAATGATTAATTAAAACCTACTTAGTCCAGGGACAGTAATAGATGAGTCAAACAATTAATAAAAAAGCGGAAAGTAAGGAAAGGTCAGCTAACTTCCTGTTCTTTATCATTTTAATTAAGATCCAATCTTTAGAAATTTGTTGACAGTAACCTATCAAAAAATAAAATTTGTTGACAGTAGTATATGAATTACTGTAGATTTTGGTGCGTTGGTGTGGAGGGGATTAAGATTGAAGACAGATATTAGTGGCTCAATCTGTTAAAACAAAACATTTAGATACATTGACATCAGATTCGTTTTTTATGGTAGAAATAATAAGAATGTTACCGGCAATTGAGACTTTATGAAGGAGAAGATTACAAAAGAAGTTCTGAATGCTTTTGTGTCATTTATGCTGTCCAGTTTATTTTCTTCTTGAACTAACATTTTTGCGAAAGCTGATCAGAAATATAGGTTATTTAGAAATTTGATTTCAAGTGAAGACTTTAGTAGTTAGTATAAAATATCACAAAAGTACTTAAAAAACTGATTAAAATGATAAATCAAACATTTCTTTAAATCGTATAACATTTCTTTATTTACTGTCAGAAAGTTGTCAAGCTTTTTCTTCAAAATGTATTTTGTAAAACATAGAGAAATATGGTAGATAGAAGGATTAGGAAAGCTATGGAAAAAAAAGATATTTAATATTTGAAAATGCTTCTTTTTCTCCTCCTTTTCTATGGGAAAATTAGAATCTTCACCGTCGCCCACTCTTATTCTGTGTGAACAATTTACATAAAGAAGGTTGGAATTCACTTTTGCTTTAAAGATCTCAGAGTGTTTAAGTTTCCGTTTATTGAAGTGACAGAGTAAATCTGAATATTATCCATCACAAAAGAACAAATTCCTGAATATACTTTGAAGACTGGGGCATAGCGCCTTTCCTAAGCTTCCTCCTATTCTTTTCCTTATTCCCCTAATTTACTTGGTGGCCTACATTCTAGATTGAGATGCTTGTCTATATGGAAACTTCAGAGACTCTGTTTTTGTTCTAACTGGCTTTAAGACTTCATTAGCTCCATGGTGTGCCTCTGCAGCTTATTTACTTAAGCCAAATTGACTTCCTTTCAATTGCCCTTTTCCTTTTACTGCCTTCTAAGCTGACATGATTTTGACCCATGTTTAAGTCATCTCACAGTCCTTGTGCTCTAGTGTTATTGTCATTAAAAAACAAGCCTCAGTAAGCAGAGCCTAACCTGAAGGCTTTCTGATTTGTTTAGGAGCTGCAAGCACACTATTATTTCCCTTCATTTATGTATATATATATATATATATATATATATATCTATTGTGTATTGCAACTAGCAAGATTTAAAGTATGGATTAATATTAATCATTTTCATGAAGAAGAATAGGAACATAAAAAAGAGCTAATACAGTAATTCATTGATGTTACGTTCGGATGAAATTCACTAAACAAATTAGGCATTCATCATGGAATCTGCAGAGTAAGGTGGTGTTGCATGCAATTGTTTCTTTTTGTTTTTAAAATAGAACTCAGGTGAACTCTTATAACAACTAAAAATTTACATTATATTCTTAAAATATTTCAAATTCTTCAAATTTTTATGAAATATCTTTTACTAAAAGTTCAAACTTTAAAGGTATATAATGTATCTATCTCCTTTGTATAAGAATTCTTATTTAAAAGAAAAGAAAGAGGCAATGTATGTTCATGCAAAAAAATATTCTAAACTTATAATTATTTTGAAGGTAATGTATATATATATATATATATATATATATATATATATATTCTTCTTTTTTTTTTTAGGCCCATTGGGACTCGAACCTCGTCCCTTCCCTATGCCCACCCCAACCCTAAACTTATAATAATCTTAAGCTCCAAGTTTTCGATACTCTACTAATAAATTTACTATATCACAAGTCCCAACTTCTATAAATTTCTAACAACCACATTAAGAAATTGTGTACATGCATGTTTATGATATGCATGTGATTTGCATGTACCTATGTAAATGTAAGTTGTATGCATCTTAGTATTCGTGTGTAAGGGTTAAATTTTTTTTTGGCTTTCTTCTTCAATTGGAAACCAAAATGTCTATATTGGATGGTCCTTCAATGTTGGTTCAATTCATTTATCTCTGATGGGAGTGGGGCTGTTTCTTTTGTATATCATTTCAGTTTTACTATATTGTAAGGGGTGAGTGTATCTTATATATATATATATATATATATATATATATATATATATATATATGCTTCAAAATTTCATGTAGGATTATCCTGTCTTAGAGAACACTTTAACCAATATTTATAACAGTATTTTTAAGAAAACTTTAAATTTGATTTTTTTTTTTAAAAGTATTAAAATGATCACAGGTGTTATATCGTAGTTTTGTGCCTCATGTCATGGCTGTTCCTATATTTTAATGTATGAGATGTAATACACATTGTAACATTTATGAAACTTATCCAATACCATAGTGTCGGTTGTCTATGGTATCCATCAAAAAAAAAAATTGTTTATGGTAACCTCAAAGAATCCAGGCCCTGCAAACCCAAAATCCCTCTACAATGAGTGATCTCCTTGAAACTCTTCATCTGTCCATGCCTTTCCTTTTACCAAGGCATCAGCTTCTTGATTGCTTTGCCTAATAATCCAGCTCACCTGCCTGCCCAAGACTCTGAATGGTCTCTGGTCTCCTTAATGATACCCATTTTTTAGAACTCAGCATTGCTTGTCTTAGTTGTGACTAATTACATTTTCTGTATCGCCATCTATTGAAGAGTCTCAAGCTCTCTAGCATTGTCTTTACATAAGCCTTCCAGTGTCACTATAACCTGCTCCTCAATTACAAAACCAATTCCACTGGTGTGGGGTTTAAAAGAATAATGCTCCCTATTAGGTCTCCACCACTAACCCTATGTATCTTTGACTGTGCACATGCTTGTCGATATTTTTATTTTTATTATGCAGATGAGTTTATTGAATTAAGGTAGTCATGCCACTTCTGAATTTTCTTTTCCACTCTAATAATGCTTTATGAATCAGATGGGATGTTCCTTATAGAAGTGGACCGGGTGCTCAAGCCTGGTGGTTACTTTGTTCTAACCTCACCCACAAGAAGTTCAAGTACAAAGAAGGGAAATAACACCTATTGAAGAAATAATTTGGCAGAAAACTATGGATGTTCATTGCCATACAGCTCGGTGAGGATTGTATTATAAGTCACACACTAAACCAATGTCTATCTTTCCCTTCTCTCTTTCTTTTTAAACCAATGTCTTGGAAACCTCTCAATCTTTTACATTTTATTTCAATTTTGATTCTCATTCTTTACGTTTTATTTATTTATATTTATTTTATTTTGCTTTAAGCCTACTAGCAGGATCCTATTTATGCTTTTGTAATTGTAGGAAGCATGGGGCAGTGCCGTACCACTTTGTAAAGAAGAGCATGACATTCAATCATAATATCAGCCCCCATACCATGTATCGGTATCAGTGGGACCACCTGTAGCAAACGCTGGATTCCTATTCAGAACAACTCTCTGGTTTCCATTTGATTCAGTTGAGCTTGAAGTCCATGGTGCATGTTCCATTGCAACTTCCTTCTTAATTTTTGTATTGTTCAATCTCTATTTATGAAAGATCTGCTTGAATCTATTCCACTGAGTCCCTTAATTTCATCAAAGTGCTTTGCACGTTTATTGATCTATTTTTATCTTTGCAGGGGTTAATCCTGACGATTACTTTGAAGACTTGGAATCTTTGGAGATCTGCGTTAAGAAACTATTGGTCTTGCTTACACCTTTAATTTTCTCAGACCATCCAAAGAGGCCAGGGGACTAAGATCCATTACCTCCACAACATGATCAGGAATGATGGACATGAAATGCCATTATGGGGGTTTAAATGCTGTATTTCTGAAGCAAAGATCAGTATGGTTATGAATGTTGTGCCCACCAGGACCCAAAATACCCTTCCTTTACTTTATCATGCTCAGTTGGTGGTTTTGCACACTGGTATGCTCTGGGTTTCAGTTCCTCCTTGATTTTTTATGTCTAATTTTTCATAGTCACTAGCTTTTCTGCTCAAATTTGTTCTGGAAGATTTACTGGCCATACTTTCTCAAGTATATTGGAAACAAGAAATGTTGTGTGTAATCAAATTGAATAATTGGTGTTGTCTTTGAGCCCTTTATAACGAAATAAATAACTATGAAACAAAAATCCCTGAAGATCAAAATGATGCCAAGTGTAATTAGTCGAGGATGGTAAACTTTCTCCCCCTACTCCGTGTACTGGAGACATTATGAGTCAAATAGTGGTAATGACTATACATAAGGTTTGTTCCTAGAAAATTGGAGGAAAATACAAGGAAAAGAAAATAAAGTGGTAAGTAGAAGGAACAAAAAGCAAAGCGAAATAAAAAGTAGATCTAGTACTAATAAATTGTTTTTATATGCTATTTCAAACTTATTTCACTTATTTTTCTTTTTCTTATAAAAAGATTAAATAATTTTGAAATGTATATATTTTGGTTAACTTCAATTATATTTCCGTGGTGAAATGAAGTGTGAAAAATTGTTTTCTTGAACTTCTTTTTCTTTTCTTAGTACTTTCTAGGAACCAAGAGACCTAAATGTTAGGGTTGATTCTCAAATTTATAATGGTTCTAGACTTGCCTAAACTTCCACTACAAATAAAAGTCACTTGGCGCCTCGAGTTTTAACCTAGTATGGTATGTATTTGATTTATTGGTTTTGGAAAGTTATTTCAAAAAAAAAAGCAAATTAAAAACCAGAGATAAATCCTCTATTTCGGTGTTTGCTATATCCTTTAAACTCCTCAATTCATTTGAAATTTTATTGTGTGAGATCTATTTGAAATAATGTTAGCTGTTCTACATTATGAATGAATCATTTCAATGATCAAGTAATTTATGCATATAGGTGTGAATCTTTCCTACTCCTCGATCATATGACATGCTTCATGCAAATGGGCTTCTTTCTCACCTCATCTCAGAGGGATGCAGCATCATGAATTTATTGTTGGAAATGGATCGAATTCTCCGACCTGAGGTACCTTTACTCTATTTTTTCTTTCTGTCCTTTTTGCTTAGCTTTGAGTTCTATTGAGGATTCCATGATGTTGATTTTTCTTTTCTTTTTCTGCTATCACTTATAGCTGGCTCATTAATTCCTCTTAATTGTATGCCTTAATTATCTTGAGTAAAGTTTTTGCATGTAAAAACTCTGTGCCTTTGCTCACTTGGTTATAACCATGCACTTGATTAAACTCTGTATGCTACCTAAACAGTGTTCCTATCTTGGTTCTTGGAAAATGGGAGGAAAAGCTTCAAGTGAAAATAGTGGGCACTAAAGAAAAGAAACAAAGAGAAACTAAAATAGACCTTTTTTTTCAAATTCCTTTTCTACTGCCTTTCTCTTTCATAAAGATCTGTGCAAGCTTGACTTTAGTACAAATGGCCATATATATATATATATATATATATATACACACAAGTAAGAAAAAGATATAAATTAAATTATATAGAAACTTATGCATTGTCATATTATTCAAACCTTAAATGGATTGGAAAAAAATAATTGAAATGAGTATAAAGAACTGTGTAAGAATAATTTGTAGAATCTTTTTGATAAGTACTAGAGATTTAAATCTATTTTCTATTTTTATACTTCTTTTTTCTTTCAATTGTTTCTTCATTCTTTTTTTTTGCCTCAACATTTTCTGTAAAGTTTTTTAAGAACGAAACGTAGCCTAAATTATTTGAAAATACACAAGTTTTTGACTATTAATTTTTATATTTATATTTGATTTTCATGATAAACCATAAAAATAAAAAAAAATTCCTTACTTCATTTCCCTTTTCTTAGTACTTTTCTGGTCCAAATATTGCAAAAAAACCAAAGGAAAAGAAGGAAAAATAGCACTCACTACAGTCTGGGTTGGCGCACTTTAATGGATTCCATTATTCTTGTTATGTTTATTCAAACTCATTTTATTTCCTTCTCTCTAATATAAAGCACTCCAAGAAATCCATAATGAAAATTTCATTATGGAATTTTGATTATATTTGATTTTTTATATTTTATCACGCTTGAAAACCGAACATGAGAAAATACTTGGTATTTTTTTTCTTCTTTTCCTAGTACTTTCCGATTCCAAATAGAGCCATAGGTTTTGTGATGCGAATACTAATTTTAGCTTGTGCTACTGCTGACTCGATTTTGTTCTCAGATCTGACAGGTATTTATATGATCCATTTGTTGGTTAGGGATGGGTTGTTCTTTCTGGATAAATCTGAGTAGCCATAGAGAAGGCAAGATCACTAGCAAGGCTTCAAACATCCTGCTGGGAAGCAGATCGATCTCCAGAAAGGTACTGACCGGCTACTTGTTTGCTGTGCCATTCTTGAAAAAATGATCGGTTCAATTTCGGGTGATCTCACCATTGTGGAAGCTCCATTCTTTTTGGCACTGGTAATTTCTTGAACCTGTCTGTAAATTTGGGTAAACATTCAACTAATGAGAGGTTCAAAAAACACAAAGCATTCTTTTAAGCTGGGAACCAGCGCTCTTCTTGTGAGGTAAAGCATGGCCAACACTTGAAGTCGGTCCCCTATGCATTTTTTGGACAATTTAAGAAAGAAGAAACCGTATAGCTTTCAGGAATGGGTCTTTTAGCTGTATAGAGGTTGTGCCATTCATTTGTTTCTAATTTGTGCTTTGGAATGGTTTCAGAGCAGTGGATAGAAATCTTTCAACTCAGGTTTTTTGGAGTGGTTGGCTTAATCAAGGGGGGTTGGTGAGGTTTCTCCCCTCCTTTTTTTTTTGTTCTGTTGCTGCATGTATACTTTCTCTATACTTTGTAGCTCCTGTTTTTCGTTGGTTTTATTAATAAAAAAAAAGGGTCTAAAAAAACGTACAGAAAGGTGGTTCTGAAACTAGTATTGATAGGTACCTGAGTCCAACAAGAGAGCTCAATCCAAAAGACCACTGGAGAGAGGAGTAATCCTCTCAAGCTTTAAGCATCACTCCACACTTCTGCAAACGTGACACGCCCATTCCTAAAGAAGCCGAACTGCTCACTGACTACCACACTCTAGATAACTTTACTGATCCTCGCAACTGGCCCTCTTCCAACAACCCATTTCCAAGATCGCCTCAACGAAGCACTGCCGATAGTGCACCTAAGCCTAATAAGAGAAATTAAAATCCAAAAGACTAAATTCGATAGCGGAGAACCTTCTTCGTGCCTTAAAGTACTTCACCACAACTTCATGGCCGATGAATCAGACACTGCTCCACCCCCAAAGGGAAGTCGGACATCCATGGACCCGGCCTACGCCTGGGAGGCGATCGCGAACCCTTAGGGCACCAGCAGCCCCTCTCCAGTAGCTTTCATTTTCCGCCACGCACCGACTCCCAATGAAACACTACACAATATTTACTTAAGCCCAATAGTAAAACTCCAACCCAAAAGACCTACTCTCATGCTTTAACCTTCTTAAATACGACTCCACAATCTCATGTGAAGTTGATGTGTGAGATCATATCATCGCGTACATCTACGGATCTGCTCACACTCCTGAATTTCTCTCGGTGACACCAGTAAATCCATTTCCTTCACGCACTAAATTTCTCAACGAAATCACCAAATTACAGGTGTACCCAACCTAGTGTTATGTTGTTAATACAAAACCTGAAAGACCACACAGTGCTAAATAACCTCTCGTAGCATTCATTACTCCACAATATCATGTGGAGCCAATGTAGACCAGAATTTATCCAAGATTGTAGTAGTCGATAAATTCATTGCACTCTTAAAGAACCTAATTTCGTGATCGTTTTAACTGACAGTCATGAAACGGGATTTTTGGGCATGTAATCATCATCATCATCATCTATATCTTGACGACATCTTCTTCATGTAATCAATCATTTGGGTTGAGAGAATAGGGATTTGAAGATAAACAAAGATGAATCAGAGAGACGTATGTGGAAGCTGTAGATTATAAGAATAGTTCCTGCTGCACAAGTAAAAGATGCAGTTCCATTTTTTTTTTCAAGGGCCTTTGTAGGAATCCATTCATCAATTATTATTATTATTTTTTTCTCTTTTCTTTTTTCTTTTTCTGTTCCTTTTCTTTTAATCCTCGGTTTTTTTTTTTTTATTTACTTATATTGGTTTGGTATTGAATCAGTCTTGTAATACGGAACAATTGATGTTGAAAGAATGGATGGTTGTGCAGCAAGAAAAGTGCGTAAGAACTAAATGTATGACTTTTTATCCCATTTCCCCTTTGTATTGGGTTTTAGACTTATTACTCACTAGACTTGATGGATGGCTTTTAAATTTCTTCTACCAACAAGTTTTGACAATCATATTCGACAAAAAAAAAAAAAAAAGAATAATATTTTTCAAAATTTTTGTTCTTATTATTGTTTATGTTATGATTTTTTTGAAGAGTATTATAAAAACAGTAATCACTGGGGAAAATAGCATAAATTTGATCTTTGAAGGTTTTACATATTAACAGAACTAAGAAATTTTTTAATTATGAACTTTGATTTTATTGTAAATGGAGCCTCAGATAATCTGACACCTAATGACCTAGCATCCAACTTCTGAATATGCTCTCATTCTGGTTAGGAAAAAACACGTCTAGGTTCGGCTACATTTGCAATTAAAATCAGAGTTCAGATTAAAATGTAATTTTCTTAATTTAGATTAATATGTAAAACTACAAAGTTAAGGGGTTTTTAATGCTATTTTCCTTTTTAATAAAGTTTGATCAGAAATTTATATATATTAAAATTATTTAATCTTTGAATAATATAGGAAAGTTAAATAAGTTTGAAATACCCATATAAATCTTGTTATTTTCAATTTTCAATTATTTTTTCCTATATTTATTGTAATTTTAGTGTCGTCCAAATATTTTCCTTAATAAAACTGTGTCTAATAAATAGTAATATTTTCAAAATAGATTTTTAACATAAATTTTTTTATTAAAAATGCTTCATAGTACTCAATCTATCTTGGGTTATTTTTACAAATTATAAGATGGGATTGGGAAATGCTTCAGTTCCTACTCCACATGCAAGTCTTTTTATTTAATTATTTTTAATTTCTAATGCATTTCCTCCTCAATAACATTAGATCTGTTATTAAATTCACTTGGCTGCTTTCATACAACAAAATAATAATGAGTAATGCAAGCTGGTAGTACTCTGATAACCGGAGATATCCAGGTCGGTTTGTAGCGCAAACTAATTCGAGACCTTAGAATGGCGAGTCGAGTAAATCTCAGATGCCACCAAAGGGCTTGAGCCGTAACGCTTTGGATACCCATCTCGAGCTTTACTCCATTTGAGCTACCCCTCCGATATTTCAAATCTGTCATCAAACAAAAAACCTGAAAAAAAAAAAAAAAAAAAAAAAAGAGGACAACACATGCCTGAATCCAAGAAAAATATCAATCACCCTCTCCATTTAAGCAGTTCTTCCCAATTCTCTGTTCAAATAATGAACAAACATTCTTTCCTCCATTTAAGCAGTTCATCCCAATTCTCTGTTCAAATAATCAACAAACATTCTTTTCGCACTCTCTGCATCGGATGGCGGGGACGGCCCGCTTAAGCTCGACTGGCCAGTCAGTTTTATGAATGTTCTTCGCAGCCTTCGAAGTTCCGGCAATCCGACCGATCTCGAGATATTGATCGGCGATAATCCCTGTCCCAGAGAAATCCCATTTACAGGCCCTCCGAAGGCCTGGGATTGTGCTTCCACAACAGCATTGATGATCTCTTGTGTCGCTCTGTCCATCTCATACAGCGAATTGGCGTCTGAAGGCCGGGCACTCTGTGTTGCTATCGTAGGCTGCAGGATTCCGACGTCTCGTGATTTGGCGTCGGCTTTTTTTGTCAGGTACGAAACAGCGTCTAAAATGGCAGCAGAAGATTTCTCTATCCCATCACTGAACGGCCATAGTTCAAACAGAGGGGAGTCCCAGCGGTTTCTTTTATCCGGTTTCTCAAACCTTCCTACCAAATCTTCAAATATTTTATCATCATAAGACGATTCGCCATTCTCTCTGCGTTGTTTATTCCATGTTTTAGAATGGGATTCCTCGACATCACAGAGATAGCACACAGTATCTTATACCTGCAGCACAGGCAAACACCATAATTCATATCTGTAACCTTTGATGCTGTTCAAAGAGGAATCTCACGATTATGATACTGTCTTTTGACACAGATCCTATCTACGCCGGATCTGAGAACTCCCTCTTAACATTTTCTTGATTGTATTTGGAATAGCATTGGTTGCGATCAAGATGAAAGGAAGATTCATCGATTACCCTGGTTATCAGTTTCGATTCCGAGTCTTTTAGAGCTCCTTCTAGGCATTGAGCAGCTGTTGATTTCCCACTGCAAGGTTGCCCACAAATCACAACCAGAGCCATTCTTGGAATACCTTTGATCTTTGGAACTACTGCGTAGAATCAAGGTGCTGGAAAAATCATGAGTTTGAGTCGCCTATCAGTCTACCATGAGAGTTAAAATTAGATTGCAAGGTATGAAATGGACAGGCGAATCGAATGTGTAAGATTTTGCTAAAACTAGGACCAGTTGTAGCACAGAATACCATCAAATGGTCAATCAGACAACTGCTAATAAACAAAAACTAAGGATATGGTTTCCTTCTGCAATTTCTTGGGCTAATCAAGCCTATCAATCTACCCTGAGAGTTAAAATTAGATTGCAAGGTATGAAATGAACAGGCGAATCGAACGTGTAAGATTTTGCTAAAACCCGGGATTAGTTGTAGCACAGAATACCATCAAATGGTCAATCAGACAACTGCAAAGAAACAAAAACTAAGGATATGGTTTCCTTCTGCAATTTCTTGGGCTAATCAAACTTATCCATCTACCATGAGAGTTAAAATTAGATTGCAAGGTATGAAATGAACAAACAAGTGAATCGAAGGTGTAAGATTTCGCTAAAACCCGGAATTAGTTGTAGCACAACATACCATCAAATAGTCAATCAGACAACCGCTAAGAAACAAAAACTAAGGATATGGTTACACAGAAGCAAGCAATATGCATTGAAGGAAAGATTGCTTCTGCAATTTTTTGGGCTAATCAAAGGTGGGGGGGAAATCATGAATTTGAGTTGCCTATCAGTCTACCATGAGAGTTAAAGAATTAGAATACAAGGTATGGAATGAACAACCAATAACCTATAAGGCGCACTGAGGCGTAATTGAAGAATACAAAGTGCACAAGAATTTAACCTATAATCATCAAATCCCAAATTTAGTACGATAAGCAAGTCCAGACCTCCAATCTTCCAGCTCTTGGAAACCACAATCTCATCAAAAGAAAACTGACAATTTGTAGGGCAGAATGCTCACAATCCAGACCGATTAAGTCACCAAGTTTCAGAATTGTTAACAATCTTAAAGCTACGAATCATGAATCATGGAATTCACTATTAAAAAAAAAACATCAGATTAAAGAGAGAGTACCAGTTGACGACGGAATAGAGTTGAATCACTCGTTTTCTTCTTCTTCTGTAAGGTTGAGTGGAAGAGCCGCACCGAAAGGGACTAGGGTTTCAGAGAGAACTGAGACTGCGAAGAAAAAGAATTATATTTAGATTTTATTTTGGAGATAAAACTCCGGTTTTTATGCGCGACACCGTATTTATTATAAGAGAGGTTTTATATCACAGCCGCTTAAATGTCTCTTGTCACACTTATTCTTAGTAGCAAATATCTTTCCCTTTCCATTCCCGTCTTTCACTAAAATGTACTCTCTTTACACCTCATATCCAAAGCCTCCTTAAATTTTAAAGTATTAAAATAATTTATAAAATATATTTAAATTTTCAAGTATTAAAATAATTTATATAATATAGTTAAATTTTATAAGTATTAAAATAATTTATATAATATAGTTAAATTTATAATTAATAAAATAATTTGTATAATATCTTAATTTTATAATTTATATAATATCTTTTAAGTAATTTTAGAAAATTTAAAAAAATATTCGAAAAATTAAAAATGAATTCAGATTTATGTCAAGAATGTTTGGTTATATCAGGATAAAATCCGGAAATTTACATGTGAATAAATTTAAATAGGGAAAGTTTGTTTTATGAAATGCAATCCAAAATGTTAGATAATGGGATTTGAAATCAGGAAAACTCTTGCTATGTCTAGGATTCAAAATCTAAGTAATTTATTACATTAATTTTTTATTTAATTTAAATTAAATATAAATAAAATGATGCTGTTATGAAAAATTAAATTGCATCATTAAAAATGGTAATTTAAATTAATTAAATATAAAACATATCAATTACAATATAAATCATTAAGAAGTTGTAGATACATCATGTTTCATCTAAGCGAACACAGATTATCAATTTCTTAAAGTCTTATTCTCAGCGTTTTAAAAAAATTAATTCAATGTATTCTCACTATTTTCAACGTCGTTCACCGCTTTGATACCGTATTTTTCAAGCCAAGCGAGCGGAGGAAGAAGGGGAGTTGAGGTCTGTGAGAGAGATGAAGAAGAAGAAGAAATATAAAAAATAGGTTTAAGGGTGAATTGTGACTCTGCATGGGTATTTTTTAATGGGGTGTATAGAGAAATAAATGGGGTGTAAATAGAATTTCTCTTATTATAAACTTCGAAAAACAAAAACATAGGTTATACGTTATTTGATTAAAGTCTTCTAAATCAACCCATCAACTTTTCTAGTTTAAAAAAAATGAAAAATCCTTAAAAATATTCTTAACTCTAGTGTACTTTGTGCCATCTGAAAAATGTGTTTTGAAAAGACACTTTCTAAAATTCTAAAATTTTTGAATTTACACTAAAAGTGTATTTTGAAAATACACCTTTGCACTATTTCGGTGAAAATGTCTTTTAAAGATAATTTTGAAAATTATAAATTTATACTAAAAATTATGTAGGCAGATCGATTTATATTATTTAAGTTGAAAGTATCTTAAAGAGGCGTTTTTCGTAAATTTGAAAATTTTCAATTACATTGAAAATATCTTTTGAAGAAACTCAGTGGCTGCGCTATTTTTCTTTGAAAGTGTCTTTGAAAAGACATATAATTTAATTTTCAATTTATACTTTGAAAATTTTCAATTTACAATGGTCAATAACAAAGGCTTAGCATTTAACATTATCATTGAAAATGCTGAAGATCTGCTTTCGCTGATTTTGAAAATTCGATTCTGTTGAAAGTGTAACTTTTGAAAGGAACATCTTTGCATATTTCATTGAAAGTGTCTTTTGAAGACACTTTATAATTTTGAAAATTTTAGTCTTGCTAAAAGTGTAACTTGAAGAGATACGCTTTTCAACTATTCGTTGAAGTGTCTTTAAAAGAGACCTTTATCAGCTTTGAAAATTTTCGAATTTGCAGCACAGAATTGCTCAATTTACAACAAAAGTGTCTTTTAAAGAGAGCTTGGCTGCGATATTTCGTTGAAGTGTCTTGAAGATATCTTTCGTGATTTTGGTGTAGATACAGCAGAAATCTGTTTTGAAGGGACATCTTAGTGGTACAGAAGTACAATTACATTGAGTGTTTTTGAAGAGACATTTTTGCCTTATTTCATTGAAAGTGTGCTTTTGGAAGAAACAGCTTTGTATTAATGTTCAATTAACTGCTGAAAGTGTCTTTTTGAAAAAACAGCATTACCTTAATTTACCCCCAAAATTTAATTCACCTTTGCAAAAGATGTCTTTTAAACCATCTTTATATTTCATAAGCAACAATTATTTTAAAAAGTGTTGCTTTAAGAGACACCTTTAGATTCTAAGACAACTTTTATATCAAACACTGCATCCCTAGTACAAATAATAAATTTATCACATGTATACATCATGATCAACATTTTAATCGTAATAATCAGATCAAATTAACCAAGTCAACACCTTTAAATAGACTATATAAAAAACATCCAAAGTGCCAATAATATTCAAACATAGATTATAAGTGATAAAATACACATTACATGTACCAACATAAAAAAAACTAACAATATCGGAATGTCTGTGAGTCAAATGTAGTAACATCCTCAATCGAGATGCTGGTAGTAGGAGAGAAATGCCGCAAGTTTGAAGATGGCCTCGATGACCATGTCGGGCCCATGTCACCGGGAGTTTCCATGATGACTTTTCTAAAGTGACATGTGTCCTAAATGTTGAAAGCGTAAAAAAGAGAGTATGAAGAAAATAAAGAAGACGGGGTAAGAAAAACCACAGACATTCGAGTTCTTATCAACACCAGGTAAAATTCAAAGGGCGGGGTTATAATCGACCCTACGGTTCAAGGATCGGCTTAGGCTGCGGTGATAAGACTATTCTCTTGCCACCATTAGTTGCTAGTGCACTAGGGAGGTTCTTGAAGGACCGGCTCCTCCTTATTACACACATTGGCGGAGAAACATAAGGAGAGTGGTAGGAGATTGACAAGTGCTTGTTTGGTATGTGGATCCAGTAAGCACAAAGTAAAAAATTGTCCTAGAGCTCATTTGTTCATAGCACCTTGGACTAGGGGTATAGT